>MU781969.1:11801-43754 GCA_026770625.1 Nicotiana glauca
CACCCCATGACACATACATGTCTTACCCTTACCTTTACCATACCGCCACGGCGGACGAGATGTACTGACATTCATAATCAATCGCCAAATCAACAAAACATTAAGCCTACATCCTGACAAGGCCTTAACCTCATTTTGAACCCAAAAACGGTCTTATTTCCATAATATACCTCATATAACTGGATTGCACAGAATCCTAGATAAAGAGATCTCGTCTCATCCGATACAACTGCTCGGGCAATAAGCCACCTAAAAAATTATTAAAATCTCATATGATGCTACCATGCGCCAATAGGCCGCTAATCTGAACATAACACAAACAGGAAATCGAATTCTGGAAGGATTTATCTGAACCTCGCACTAATACGGACTTTTCCTAGAAAAAAATGAAGTGAAACACATAAAGGAATAGCATATAGAGAACTAGTCTCGACACCACAATGTTGCAGCATGCAACTCGATCCAAATAACATACCCATGGCGGTGTGCCACCCGATCCATAAATAGATCTCACAAAAGGAGATTGCACTTTGAGCTAAACTTCTCATTACAACAAAACACCGAATTTCGATCGCAAGCACATCAAGTGCATAATACCATCCCTGAGGAAACACATAGCGCTATAGGCTACGAAACTCAAACACAACTGAGGTGCAATATATAACATAAATCTCAAAGTCATCCTGCTCATAACACATCATTCCTACACGGATTCACAATACGTAAGCAATTTTTCTCAAGCCGAATTACAACTCACACGGCGCAATACCTCATTTCCTAGAATAGCTGATGATAAAATAACACCTCGATCGTTCCTCCATAGGGAAAGCTCGCTGAAACGAACACAACTGGCCTGATATAAAGCCCTGTTCACATATATACATGAATACATCGGTCTCAAGCTGATCTCTGATTGCACCAACTTGGCGAATAACCTTTCAAGGGTTCATGTTAACTTTCTTTTCCTCGTGACACATAAGAATAACCGTCATAACTGGAGCAACCTTCCCAATTCATAACCCAATAAACAAAGTGCCCTCCAGGCATAGTTTCTCAAACAAATGTTATTGCTACAATCCTCATACTTGCGTAAATCTTTAGTCAAATAGGTGACTACATGCCACACTTACACAATCTTCCCGTGGGACACGCTCCCACAATCTTCTGAAGTAAATATCGAGGCTGTTCATTTCCAACCATCGGTCGTACTATCGCTGAAAAGCGATCAAGAATCCCTACCCAGGATATAATGTCTTTTTCACAAAGCATCGATCTCTGGTGCTCTGAAGCCAATACCAATTTACTCTAATCATTCAACCCTTTCCTTGCTCATCCGAGCCTGTGACATCATAATCATTACCAAGCTGTAACCTTGATCCTTACTTCAAATACCATACCTCTCACTGCACCTAATGTGGCGATATACGATAGGCACAATTTCCATCACAAACCTGGAACCACTGATAAAATAACACTTCATCATATGAAACTTTTCATTTAACTCACCTTAGTAGAATCATAGCAACACCTAGGTAACTTCCCATAACCATATGATATGCAAATTTGCAAGTAGTGGTCCAAGCCACCATAACCTTTTACGAAATCTGCTTCTATACGACGGACCTTATAAATAGAAGGCTTCTGAATACATCAATTGCGACGGCTGATAAGCCTGATATGCACCGTCATAAATCATACACACAACCTAATCACTCTGAATGAACTAATCACAGGTCCCAACATGCCAAATTCAACTGTGGCTAATCAATCCTTTCCTTTCTAGTTTATCCTTGAGTACTTTGGAAATAGTATCAATTATCTTCAACACATAACCCGCTCCATCTACACTCATTCCGAGTGACCTTGAATCCACGAGATCATGTTGTCTCAACCCATACGAACCATTTCGTACTTCCCAATTGATACATCACAATCCAACCATCAATGGATATTTTGTGCAACTTTTCATAAGCATGCTTTTCAAGCTTGATCCTTCATTGTACCTATAAACTCGATATCATTAGGCACCACACTTTACCTCTTGAATTNGCTCTTGAATTCGCTAAGACCATTACTGATAGCCACCCGCTCTGACTTGGTCTCGAATATAATCGGCTACATAGATTTTGTAACACAGGAGTACCCTCTCGATGAGGCACCTAGCAGAATCACTACTTTTAAAACCCGCCTCCATATAAGGCATAAATCCCGAATTCTTCCCCAAGTTCAAACATGAGCGCATAAGGCCAATCATAGAACATCCTTAACAATTCCTATGCTCAAATTACTATTTATGATATTTTTTCGGAACTGAGATGATCCCCTCAGTATGCTATTATCGAGAACTTCGCAAGCAGCTAACCATGCAGCCCAAATCATAAGCAACTTGAAGCAGTATTACAATACTCTGGAGATCACCATTCTCAATTTTCTACTGACACAATATTGCGCAATCATTTGCCGCAAATTTTCGGAATTCTCATGTAAATCCCCATTTCTCATATTCTCAATCTTCACCCACCTACGCACTAACAATCGCTGGCATTCTTGATATCTTACCGTAGAAATTCAATTTGATACTCCAAATCATTAACACCATTCCCGAAATTCAATTACCCTTGCTGCATATCCAGTGGAACTCTTCGCAGGAGCCTCGCTAAGCACGCGACTGCTACCCTGCTCATCGGAATACCCCACCTGTCGATATCACTCCCTGATACCTTCCAACACTGCTGCATGGGGTACCATTACTACGACATCAATAACCCATCCTGAGTTCGAGCTTACTCACCAGCTATAAGAGTCCATTCATCCTTCGTGGACATCCATTAAATGTGCGACAACTTCCTTTCGCTTCACAGTCGATCTAAGTATTTCTTCACTTCAAGAGGCTCATTTCCATCATATACAATCTCCTACCACATAACAACACTATGCTTCGAGTTATTCTCCTGCCGCATAATAACACTATGCTCCGTTGCTGAAGTCCCCACTTCAAATTAGATCTGAAAGCAATGATAACCAAGCACCGATATTCTCAAGTCATTCCAGACTCCCTTAAGGTGCATAGTTCTCTCATTACCAAGCCTCTATGCAGCTCCGCTGCTCTCCCACTTTGGGTAAACTCACTTCTTCAATCAATTGCTCGGCCTACGCTCCCTCAGCCTTACCCTTTAGAAGTTTAAAACTCCGCTGGACACCTTCAACATGTCTTTTTCATCTCTTGCTGCTCAGTTGTTGCCTTAATAAAATTTATCTTTATAGTACTTGAATCTACAATTTTCTATTAATCCCAAGCCTCCCCGAAGGTTGTCTTTATCAAATCACAATATTTACAACACTGATTCAGTCCGGAACCACCGCATCTCGCGGTATCTGATAGTTGCATTTCCAATGCCATTTCACAATATCTTGCCTCAAGGGCTGATCATAAAGGATCATAACACCGATAAACTTAATACGTCCAATTTGGACAACAACACCTCAATAGAGGAGAGAATTCCTTCACGCTCGCAATCACCACATTTCATTACTTCCAAAAATCCACATCTGACCATCCTTGGTTCGATTGAGTTTCCCTTACCAGGAATAAGATTCTGAATCCCGTTGATTACACACTGAGTAAACCTCCCTTCAATTCATTCACTGCCCCGACACTTAGGCAAACATCCTACTATTTCAACATCGCGGAATAAACACTCGTAAGAATCATGGCAACCTGTGCCTAGCCTCAAGGCTCTCAGAACTTCTGTTACGGAGCTAAAACAATGGAATATCCCTTCGAAATGCGACTATAATAGTCCAATTAACTATACCGGGCAAATCATCCCGCACCGCACTCGTAGTGCCATTTAAATTCTTCAATTTTAAATTTATAACAAGCGCTCGCGTCGCGTAAGATTGAGTGGAAAGGAATTAGTGGCATAAGCCTCAAAGTAATCGAACCGCACGATAAGGAAATCAAGAAGGGAAGTACTCCTAACAGTCCTGCAGCCTCTCGAGGATAAGTACAGACGTCTCAATACCGATCCGCGAGACTCTACTAGACTTGCTCATGACTCGTGATACCGACGGGAACCAAGAGCTCTGACACCATGTTGTCACGACCCAAAATCCACTAAGTGTCGTGGTGGCGCCTGACACCGCTGTTAGGCCAGCCAATTAGATTTACCGATTTAAAAATCCTTTTAAAAAAACATCAAATTCTAGAATTTTCTTTCTATTTTCAAAAATAAAAGGTTTTTGCTTCAATTAAAATTAACAATTATATTTAAATCACACCTTTCGAAAACCATCCAAGAACCCGGTGTCACAAGTGCATGAGCGGTCTACTGATGATGAAATAAAATACAATCTCTATCTGGAATAGAATGGATAGGAAATAAATAAATCAAGTACAGAAAGGCACTACACTAGCTGCAGGTCGCCTCGCAATTTGCAGCTCACCTAGTCCCTGAATCGACCGTGCTGCTGTGCCCAATAGGCCGCTAATATATCATGAACTTGTGCAACAAAAATGCACAGAAGTGTAGTATGAGTACGTAATCAACGTGTACTCAATGAGTGTCCCGCCTAATCCCGAAGGGGTAGAGACGAGATAGTTAACTTTGACACACTCTAAAGGTCCAATGATCATTTATTCTCATTTCACATATTAATCCGTGGATTTATTCTTTCATAGGAAAATTTCCCAAATTTCTCTTTAAAACATAATCCAAATATGCTTAAGCCACAAAGGGCAACAATAACTCAATCAAGTTCAGGCAGCAACACAGGCATGCGCAAATCATACCGAGGCAACGACCCGATCAAACAGAAATAAATGTGCACTTGCCGAGGGTCGATGACGCACCTATAGATGCATCTATTAATCTGCCGAGGCATTCGGCCCGTTACAAAATAAACACACCAGACAGTTAAATAGTCAGGAAGTCAACGTGGAGCAAATATCCAGGAAGAAGTCAATTCTCTTTTATTAATAGAGAAGAACGAAGCTTAAGTCTTTAGAAAATCCAAATTATTAATTTGATGTGATTTATTACCCCGCTCGCGAATCATCCATACGACGCGGTACACATAATATACGTGCCCAGATGGCCAATAAGAATTTTATCGAGGATTAATTATCCAAATAGGTAAATTCTCTGTTTAACAATTTAGGAGTGATGTTTAATCTCTTTTAAATTTGTTTACTAATTAAAAGCGGTTTAAACAATTCAAGTCATTAATGATTCCATAATTTATTAAAGTATAACATGCTTTCTGGGTCATAATCTACCCGGACAATAGCATAATAGTAGCTACGCACGGACTCTCGTCACCTCGTGCGTACGTAGACCACACAAATAGGAGCACTTAATCATTTTAACTCACTTATGGGGTAAGTCCCCCTCACAGAATTAGAAAGGAGACTCACCTCGCTCCGAAGGCTCGAAATTGGCATTCTACATCCTCTCGAAGGCTTGAACCGATGCACAATGCACCAAAACTAGCCAAATAACGGCAAACTAATGAGAATATACTCAAATACTCGCTAACAATTCAAATTATACAATTCCCAACTTTGTTTAGTGAAATGACCAAAATGCCCTCGGTCCCACGTGCCTGGAATACAAATTTTCTCGAAGGTAAATATTACCCATGACCTTAGGGTCTCAAATATATAATTTTATCCTAATTCGATACTCAAAATCGTGGCTAAAATCGAAGTTTTATAATTTTCTAGGGTTTTCCACCAAAACCCAATATTTACACTAATTCCATGCTTAATCTCATACATAATCAATGTATTTAACTCATAATAGGTGGGGATAACATACCTTATCATTGATGACAAAACTCNCATCATTGATGACAAAACTCTCTTCTCGAAGCTCTCCAAAATTGCCCCTAATCCAAGAAAATGTGATGAGAAATAATCCAAAATCGGATTTTAAAACATTCTGCCCCAGTCGTTTTTCGCTTTCGCGGTCCTAGGACCGCTTCTGCGGACAAAAATCTGCTTCTGCGGTTCCAAATGACCCCAGGCTTTTCCGTTACTGCAGTCATACCCACCGCTTCTGCTGTTCCGCACCAGCGGATTATGGACCGCTTCTGTGGCTACTTGGGCCTGCCTCCATTTCCGCTTCTGCGAGACATAGACCGCTTCTGCGGTCCAAGAGCCGCATAAGCGGTTTTGACAGAAGCAGCGGATGTTGCCCCTTTTCAAATATCCAAATTTTGATCCGTTAACCTCCCAGATTCCACCCGAGACCCCCGGGACCCCAACCAAACATACCAACCAATCCCAAAATACATTTCGGACTTGCTCGAGGCTTCAAATCACATCAAACAACACCATAATCACGAATTACACCCCAAATTCAAGTTTAAGAAATTTAAGATTTCCAACTTCTATTTCTGATGCCGAAACCTATCAAATCACGTCCGATTTACTTCAAATTTTGCACACAAGTCATATTTGACATTTCCGACCTACTCCAACTTTCATAATTTGATTCCGACCCCGATATCAAAAAGTCAACCCCCGGTCAAACTCTTCAAAAAATTTCAAATTTCTATCTTTATCCAAATGGCTTCAAAATGGTCTACGGACCTCCGAATTCACTTCCGATTGCGCCCCCAATTCCAGAATCACTATACGGACTATTCACAGTCTCGAAATTCCAGACGGACGTTGATAACACCGATATGCACTTCAAAACAAACTTATGAAATTTCTTCTAAAATGCTAACATCCACAATAGGCGCCAAAACGCTTCCGGGTTATCCAGAACTTAATCCGGGCATACGCCCAAGTCCGAAATCATCATACAAACCTGCTAGGACATCCAGATCCCGATTCCGAGATCGTTTACTTTAAATTCAATTCCTAGCTCATTCTTTTAACTTTAATCTTCTCAAAAGAGAATTCTCTTCCCAAATCAACTCCGAATTTTCCGAAATCAAATTATGACCACGCGTACAAGTCATAATACCTGAAATGAAGCTGTTCATGGCCTCCGATTGCTGAACGGAGCGCTGGTACACAAAACAACCGGTCGAGTCATTACAATAATCAATATTATTCATTTATCCTAATTAAATTGTGTCACATTAAGTTTCAAGATTATTATTTTTTTATGAATTATATTGGTCATTATGATGGTGGTTCCAAAAATTTGAGTTATTTGCATTTTGCATGATTAAACTATTTAATTTTTTTGTACCCTGTTCTTCTTGGGATTTTTTTCCAATATGTAAGAAAATTAAAACTCATTTAAAAGTGACATTGTATATACAGAAAGTCACTAAAGCTTTATATATATATATATATACACGTTCAAAAGCTACAAAAACAACCGGAATACATTTTTTTGTTGTACACAATTCGATTAAAAGCTATAATTTTCATACAACTATACAATTTTATTTGGTACAGGATTCGGTTAAAAAGTTATAATTTTATATATAGCTTGTGTATAAATATTTTTATACAAAATCCAATCAGAAAGCTACACTTACATAAAACTTATATATAACTTGTATATAATTATGTTAGCTTACCTCATTGCTTATCGCAAATTGTTGGCTTATTAAATCCTTCGTAGGTTTTATTGTAAATCAAGATGTCATCTATTACTATTGTGGATTGCAATTACATATTCGAGCATGTACAAAAAACGAGACTTTAGAGCATTACATATATGTTGAAACAATTATTTATTTTGGCAAGAAAAGCCCAAAATAATTCCTTAAAGGGGCAAAGTGCACCAATAGTCATTTTAAGCATGCTTTAAAATATATTCACAATTCATAATGTATTTAAATATTAATGAATTCACCAAAACTTCAGCATTACGCATCCCGAATTTTTGTATTCATACTTTTTGAGCTACTTATTTGGAATTCAAGACTAATTGTCGTGAATTTCTGAAATGTTAAGTTGAATTAGGATATAAGATTCAAAATTTTGGACTAAATTTTAAACCCTAAGATACGATGTTCTGAACTTTGAACCAATCTGGATTTGAGGTAGGGGATGAAGGATTTGGGTAAAGGGCTAGAATAATAGGAAGGAACCGAAAAAATACCCTTAGTACCAGTTTGATTAGTACCCTAAATGTACCGGACATGTTCGCACCGGTACACGTACCGGGTACCCTTAAATTTTTTTTAATGTGGCCGTTTTTGCACCTTTAGCCAACGGTTGTTTTTTTTAAAAATAATCGTTGGAAACGGACAAAAATGACTATTTTTGCTTCCTTAGCCCCTTGACACCCGTACCCTCCAATTTATATATTTTAACCTCTAAGTTTGTTCAAATACATTTTGGCTATATTTTAAAACTATAAATTCCCCATTTCATTCTTTTAAATTTCACACAAAATTCTCATATCTCTCTAATTCTCTATCTCTCTCTATCTCTATTTGCAATTAACATTCTTGCACTCGTATTAATTTTTGTATTTATTTTTTATACTTGTGTTGTTATTTGTTGGAATTTTAATTATTTATTATTAAAAATAGCTCCTAAACTAGTACAAAAATATGTAATAAATTGACTAAGTGTAATGCTTAGGAGAAGGGGTCCTCATTTTGAAATAAATCGTAACAAGCCAAGGTTTAGGCATTACATACAAGAAACATATAATCTTGATTTTTAAGGTTTTCCTAGAACAACTGTTAGATATAATGTTTGTGATGGCGAAGGACATGAAGACTTGCTTAAATATTAGACTAGAAAAAACTTGGCCTTCCAGAAATAATTTAAGAAGACGACGATGAGTATAGTGAAATACTATCTACTAGATATAGTAGGGACGCAAAAGAAAAACTGCCATTGTCACGACCCAAAATCCCTCCGAATAAGTCGTCATGATACCTAGTATCTAAGACTAGGTAAGCTAACACTTACTAAATTAATAACAAAATTTAACCAATAATTATTGAACATAACCATATTTGCTATATAAAGCCAACTATTCTAACATGATATATAACATCCGAAAACAGGTAGTAGAGTTGAAAGCTCTACTAACTTCACTAGGAAATTTCTAAATATAACTGTTCCGGAATAGAAATAACTGTACAAATAACTTCAGAAGGTAACTCTGAGGCATGTAAACGCGATGGCAGGAATACCTTGAGTCTCCACGGTAATACCCGAGCAGCTAGCTAATGATCAACAAAATCTGAAGTACCCGGATCTGCACAAAAATATGCACAAAGCGTAGCATGAGTACACCAGGGCGGTACCCAGTAGGTATTATGACTAACATCAGTGGAGTAGTAACGAGAGACTGTCAATATAGCTACTAGACATAATAACTTGTACAAGTATGAATGTGAAACTAACAGAGAACAATATCATTATAAAACTAATATTGGTAAAGATAACGAAACAAACTTGCAATGAAAAACGAGAAGCAACAATTAGCAACAACGCACAACAAGCAATGACATTGTATGGTAAGATGAATATAGTTTAAGTTCTGTGAAACCATATACGGGAAACAAGTAACAACTCAGTGAGAATAACCACTTTCACAGATGATTTATTCGAGAACTTCCCCGAGGTACCACACCTCATAATCACAAATCACGGGTCTCAATTCACGAAACCTAGTCACTTGGTATTTTATGCCCACACAACAACACAGACAATTCACGCGATGCACGAACAAATAATGTGGTGTACGGACAACTCACGTGCCACTACCATTAATACCTCATATCTACATGGACAACTCATGTGCTAAGGGAGTGACAATATCTCCTACCCTCACGGACAACTTACGTGCCAGCAATAACAATAACTCATAATTGCATGGACAACTCACCTTCCAATAATACAACTCCCAAACAGAAGGTAAGTAAATGAGAATACATGTAAATACCCAATAAACATTAGTATTCATCTTCTTAAACCGATATGAGTTATTAATTCTATGTATGCTCGTGCAAGTGTTCTATCACAACTCGAGTCACCAAGTAAGAGTAGAGAAAACCAATGGCACATAGGAAATTACACAATAAAACATAAAATGCAGAACTCAAATAAGGTAGGCACACCAATACACAAACATTATCAATAACAATGCCTCCGGACCATCACAATTCATTACAATCATCCCCGACATAGCCCCTTATCTTGCCATACGTGCAACAATAAAGTAAATGCCCGCGTTATCTCTCTACACACCCATATAATATTCCTGCCTTTTCTCGCTACATGTGCAAACCCCACAAATATACCTTTCCTTGTTATGTTGCATGTGCAAATAATCAATAGTAACAATAACATGGACAACATACGTGTGAACACCCCGACAATCCTCTCAATAATATCACGTGTGCCAAAAAAAATAACAATACAATATAACAACTCGGACCACATATGCCATAATATTTCCTCAAAACATTTTCAATACTACAACCACACATATACCCTGGTTAACCAACACTAAGTACAACAACAACAATAATAACATGGGAGTACAGCAAGTAAATTGACACAAGAATCTCTAAACTCAAAGAAAGGAAGAACGAGCTCATAATGAACGTGTCAAAACCCAAAACCCAAGCCAATGGTGAAATATCACGTTAATTGTTTATTTTATTATTTTGAAAATCATAAATTTTATAAAGTAAAGAAATTTACACATTTAAATTATAGGTACATACATAATTAGTAATGCATAAAAATAAAATGTGATAATAATATGCAAATCCGTAAATATCAACTAGAATATTCCAAAATCCAGTGTCACAAGTGCATGAATATTTACTAAGGAGTACAATAATAATACAACATCTATATGGAATATAAATTAGCCAAGATAAAGTAAACCAATAATATGAAAACTTTGTGGGCTACGATACATATCTTGGAATGCAGCTCACCGTAAAGTCTCCTCAATAGTTTCACCTGCGCGCTAAGATGGCTACCATATGAACCTGTTAGATCCTGCACATTTAGTGCAGAAGCATAGCTTGAGTACGTAAATCAATGTGTACCCAGTAAGTATCTAGCGTAACCCTGGAAAAGTAGTAATGAGGGGTCGATGTTACGGCCCAATTCTATGTCAGGTCGTGTTGGCGTCCAGCATCCGCCGCTAGCCAAGCCAACAATGAATAACCTAGTGATTTCCATTTTTATTTAAGAATTTCCAACCACCATTTTTACTTAAGTTTAAGCATTTAGTTCTTAATGAAATTGCAAGGCAACCAATGCAAGAACAACTAGAGAAAATCATGAATACAATTTTTACAACCCAAAAATATTAGTCTACTAATTTGTGTGCCAGGATCTTGTGTCACAAGTACAAGGTCAAATAATAGATAGTACAAAAATATGACTATCCTACCAACTGCAATAGAATAGACAATAATAGATGAAAAGAGAGACTCTGGCATGCTGCTAACAGCTCAGAAGGTGGCAGCTCACCGTGAAATATCGGTCAAGTATCAGGAATGCGCGTCGGATGGGTACTAGATGTACCTACCTCAGATCTTGTACAATTAAGTATAGAATCATAGTATCAGTACATAAATAATATGTACCTAGTAAGTATCCGATCTAATCTTGAAGAAGTTGTGATGACCCAAAAGATCATCTTTTGTTTTAGAATCCATTCATACGTTCTAAGGCCTTGAAAACCTCCTTTTATCTCTTTCCATTTGCGTGCCCAGTCCGGGCGCGATACCGGAAAGCTTTTGTGCGAAAAAATTAAGAAATAATGATTTTTGCCTTAAAAATATGATTTTAGTTGACTTTGGTCAATAATTAATAATCAGATAATTAACGAATCATTTAGTCAAATTGAATCTGGAAATTGGCCAAATTCTTCACTGATAGAAAGCAAAATGAAGGATTTGACTGATAGAACAAGTACAATCAAAAACCAAATAAAAAGAATTACAAAAGAGAAAATTTTGAGTAAACGGATCCGTACCTATGTTTTGACAGCCCCGGAGGGTCCGTAGAAAAATATGGGACTTGAGTGTATGCCCGAAATCAAATTCCAAGATCCCTAGCCCGAGAAATAAATTTTTTAAGAAAATTATTTGCCGGAAAACATAAGATTTTTAGAAATGGAATAGTGTGTGACCTCGTTAATATCGGGAACGTATTAGGGTTTTGAAGCCCGGTATAGGTTTAATATAATATTTAAGTCGTATCTGTGAAATTTGGTGAAAAACAAAAGAGATTTGATGTAATTCGAACCCTTGGTTGAGAAAATAGAAAATTCAATATTCTTAAGTATTTCATGAGTTTTGGTGTTAAATTCATTGTTTAAGATGTTATTTTGGTGATTTGATCGCACAAAAAATTCTGTATGATGTTTTTAGACTTGTGTGCATGTTTGGTTTGGAGCCCCTAGGGCTCAGGTGAGTTTTGGATAGGCCACAAAGTGAGTTTGGACTTAGAAAAATTTCTGTTGCATTTGGTATTTTGCAATTGCGAGGTCAGGATTCGCAATTGCGAGCCTCGCAGGCTTGGCAATTGCGAGAGCTGTATCACAGTTGCATAGAAGCCCTCGCAAACATAGTTTTCCTTTGCGAACATTTCCTTCGCATTTGCTAAGTCAACAGGGGGTCAACCTTCGCAATTGCGACAGAAGTAGACATTGCAGCAGTTTTGCATTTGCGAAGCCTATCTCGCAGTTGCGAAGCCTATGTTGCAGTTGCGAGCTTCGCAATTGCGAAGCTCCTATTGCAAAAGCGGCATCTACAACTGATCAAAACATCACTTAGTCGGGATTTTGAACTTATTTCTCAAATTTTCGAACCCTAAACCTCCCTAGGCGATTTTCAAAGACTCAAACTTATCCAAATCATAGGTAAGTGATTTCTAACTCATTTTTCAATCTAGTTAATCTTTTTACATGATTTTATCTCAAAATCTAGGGGTTTTCATGGGAAATTTGGGTGTTCTTGGGTAGAATTTAGGAATTTCAAATTTAGGGGATTTGGACCTCAATTTGTGGTCGGATTTCGAAGCCAATTGTATATCCGGGATCGGGGGTGAATGGGTAATCAAGTTTTTGTTCGGACTTCGATTTTTGGCCAAGCGGGCGCGTGGTTGATTTTTTGACTTTTTGGAAACAATGTTGGGAAATCTTGGATTATGCATTGGAATTGGTTTCTTTAGCATTTATTGATGTTATTAAGTTAATTATGACTAGGTACGAGTGAATTGGTGGTGGAATCGAGAGGTAAAGCGGTGATTTAGCTTTGAAATACCCGTTGGCTTGAGGTAAATATTTTGTCTAACCTTGACTTGAGGTAGTAGGGATCCCCGACTAGCTTGTTATGCGGGATATCATGTGTGTAGCATATAGGTGTGGTGACGACTACCTATGCGTCACCGAATTACTGGTTTAGCCCGTTCCCTTTCCCCGTTTCCCTATGTCTTTTTTTTCTTCCTTAATTGCTCCTTGCTCACAAATATTTCCATGTCTAATTGCTTCATATCAACTATTTTTGTCTTTATTGAATTATTTACTTATTTCATGTTAACTATTGATGTTCTCGTTGAAGTTTTATTTGTTTCCTAGTTCCATTTTATTACCTTGTTCTCTTATATTGATTTGTTGGTGCCTTATGGTGCACCTTGGTTGGTCTAGCTGAGTAGTTTCCACTGGTGAAGTTTCATAATCGTAGAGATATTCCATTGTGCGGATCGAGGATTAAATAGTTTGGAAATTTCAATTAGCTTGTGAATCACTTATCTTTATTTTTTTTGTTTTTGGTGTTGATATATATGTTAGGATCGGGTTGTACACCGTAACATGAGGAATACAGGTGAAATGTGATTATCTAGTGAGATTCGGTTGCACACGACTACACAGAGTAATAATGGTGGATAGGTAGGATCGGGTTACGTGCCACAACAGGAGGAATAAAGGTGCTATTTGTTATGGAATTATAAGGGTGGACAAGTGCAATTGGGTTGCACACCGTAACAAGGAGGAACAAGGGTGAATATTGATTTAGTTGTTGTTTGTATGTTGGGATCGGGATGCGCGATGTATTAGCTGTTATTATGTTTTCATTTCTGTTGAGGCCCATTACTGTAATGTTGAAATACCGTTAAAGATTGGTTATAGCTGAATACTACTAGAACATCTTGGTTCCGAGTTTATTTAATGCCAATTATTGCTTTATTACATTCTTTTCTTCTTTTCTATTTAGTATAAATGGTTGTAAGTTGTACATGTTGTATTCCTTGCCATAGCCTCATCACTACTTCGTTGAGGTTAGGCTCGGCCCTTACCAGTACATGGGGTCGGTTGTAATGATACTACACTATGCACTTTCTGTGCAGATTTTGGATCTAGTTGCTGATCGTGAGGTTGGTTTCTATCACTCCTTCCTGAAGACCCAACGTAGTCCTGTAGGCGTCCGTAGGTCCTGGTTTTCCCTTCTATCCTATTACATTTTTGTTTTATCTACTTTCGGAACAGATGTAAACTTTTCGTTCAGAACCTTATTTATAGTATTCATAGACTGTTTGTGAGTTGTGACAGCAGTTCTCGATGGAATTTATTATGGTTTTGTTATTACTATAAGGATAATCTTTTAAACTATGTTCTTCTGCATTTAATTTTGTTGATTTATTTTTATTAAGTTTTAATTATAAAAAGGTAAAATAAAAAGGTGAGATATCTTGTAACGTTGGCTTTCCTAGCAAGTACAATGTTAGGCGCCATCAGGGTCCCGACGGTGGAAAAATTTGGGTTGTAACAAGTTGGTATAATAGCTCTAGATTGCTTAGGTATCACAATTCACGGAAAAACTTGGAAGAGTCTGAGGGATCGGCATGGAGACGTTTGTGCTTATCCCCTAGAGGCTACATAGTTAGGAACAATTTCACTTCTATTCATCTGTCATGCGGTTTGATCTCTCAATGTTAATTGAACTTCTACTCTGTTCTTCCGCAGATTGCGAGAACACGTACCTCTTCATCATCTGATCAGCAGCCCGAACCCCCAGTGGAAGCTCCTACGAGGGGAAGAGGACGAGTCTGAGGCTGTGCTAAAGGCCGAGGTAGGGGCAGGGCTCAGCCTATGTCACGACCCTAAACCCAGACCCGGTCGTGATGGTGCCTCTCGTGAAGACAAGGCTAGCCAACTATTCCCAATTCTAATTTAAACAGTTAAAAACAATAAAACACTATAAAACATGATCTAATAATACTAAGTAGCAGATAATATCGTAACAATGCGGAAGTACAACCCAAACACAACGCTAACCGGGGTGTCAGTAGTAATGAGCATCTATAAGTCATAATAAAAGTATGCTAAGTATATGCTAGTACAAATATCTGAAAATAGATAGAAATGATAAAGGAGGAGAAACACGGGTTTGCGAACGCCAGGCATCTACCTCGTGACTCCGAATGTCCGCCTGAAGCTAGAAGGATCAACACCCGGGAGCAGAACCAGACACGCCTAAATCTGCACATAGGGTGCAGGGAGTAAAGTGAGTACTCCAACTCAGTTAGTAACAAATGTAAATAAAGACTGAAAGGGAGAAATCACGTAAGTCACAAAGCAATCTATAATGAAGCAACAAAACATTTGAAAATAATAAATCAGTCAAGAGATAAATAGAAATGCTTTATCAATAAGAAAGCAGGAAAATGACAGGAAATTAAGGAATAATAAACACATAGAAGTTTGCCCCTCGGTCATAGTATCAATAATTCGCCCCTGGGGCAATATCTCATAACCATACTAGCCCCTCGGGCTCAATCTCACATCACACTGGGTACCCGCGCTCACTGGTGGTGTGCAGGCTCTTGGAGGGGCTACTTACAACCCAAATGTAATATCAAGCCAACTCGTGGCATCATTACTAGGCCCTCGGCCTCATATCAATCAAGCACCTTTGTGGTGTACATATCTCAGGCCCCCGGCCTCAAATCAATATTAGTGTTTCCTCACAACATAGGCCCTCGGCCTTACTCAGTCAAAAATCCTCACAAGCCCATCGGGCAATAGTAAAATAGTGTTTCTCAGCCCAAACATCATTTAAAATATCATTTAAGTATTAAAATAGAGTAAACATGGCTGAGTATAAAAACAATGGAAATAACATGACTAAGTTCATGTATAAAGTCAAAACAGTTAGGAAATATCAATAAAAGGTGCAAATAGTTGGCATGAAGCACAAATATAGCATTCAACCCAAATAATGATGATAGCAAATATATTTCAGTAAATACACGGTAAAATCATCAATCGGTACGGACCAAGTCATAATCTCCAATAGTGTACAACCCCACGCTCATCGTCAAACGTGTGCCTCACCTCAATATAGCACTACGATGTGCAATCCAGGGTTTCAAACCCTCAAAACATCATTTACAATCATTATTCACCTCGAACCGATCAAATTTCTAGCTCGCGATGCCTTT
Source organism: Nicotiana glauca (assembly GCA_026770625.1). NCBI lineage: Eukaryota > Viridiplantae > Streptophyta > Magnoliopsida > Solanales > Solanaceae > Nicotiana > Nicotiana glauca. The sequence goes on from MU781969.1 coordinate 28,207, forward strand.
TACCCTCGAATCGGCCTCAACTCGCGTTGAATCTATCCTTAATTAGAACAAGGATGTCAAAATAGGTTAAGGGAACGAAGCCCAAGCGAAAATAATCAACAATTGGCACAAATACCAAAATTACTAAAACTCGGGCCCACGTCTTAGAATTTTATAATTTTTACACCACCTTATCTCTCGACGAGTTCATACCAAAAGTTCAAAAATTCGACCTCAAATGGTCCATTAAATCATCAATCATAGGTCTCCAATCCTAAACCCTAGCTTCCTACAATTTTCACCCTTAATTACCACAAAGTTTAGCTATAATCCATGAAAAAATAGCATAGGAACGAGTTTTGGGTCCAAAATCCTTACCTCAATAAAGTTCCCTTGAAATCCCTCTTCCAAATCGTCCAAAAAGCTCAAAAGCCGAAGTAAAATATGGTGAAATAACCCAATATTCGCGAAGGACTCTTTTTATACTTTCTGCCCAGTTGTTCTACATCTGCGGTCCTTTATCCGCTTTTGCGGTACCGCATATGTGGTCTTTACTCCGCTTCTGTGGAAATTACTTAACGGGCCAATTCCGCATCTGCGATCACCCTCCGCATCTCCGTCTCCGCATATGCGGTCCACATAGCCACTTCTGCGGCTCCTATCCCTCAAGTCACTTTTCGCTTTTGCGATTAATCCATCGCACATGCGATGCCGCACATGCGATCCCCAAACCGCAGGTGCGAAAACACCAGAAGCAGTAATTTTAGCAGTTGCAATAACATCTCAACTTCTCCGTTAACTACCTGAAATCACCCTGAGGCCCTCGGGACCTCAAACAAAAGAACAAACATATCCTAGTACCTTATTCAAACTTGTTCCAATAATCAAAACACTTCAAACAACATCAAATCAACCAAAACACCTCGGATTCAAGCCTAAGTTTCTAAAAACTTCTGAATCCCGCTTTTGATAAAAAACCCAACTAAACCACGTCCGAATAACTTGATATTTCACACACACATCCCAAATGACACAAAAATGCTACTGCAACTCTTGGAATTCATTCCAGTCCCTATATCAAAATCTCGCCTACCAACCGAAAATCGCCAAAATATCAACTTCGCCAATTCAAGCGTAAATTTTCTCCAAACCTCCAAAACCTATTACGATCACACTCCTAAGTCCCAAATCACCTCCCGGAGTTAATCGAATCCTCAGAATTCACATCTGAGCCCTTTAACACATAAGTCAACATCCGGTTAACTTTTCCAACTTAAGCCTTCTTAAAAGAGACTAAGTGTCTCGAACTTAGCCAAATCATTCCAGATTCAATACGACCACCCGATACCACAAAACATGGATAAACAGAACATAAAGAAGCAAAAATAGGGGAAAATAGAGCGGTAACTCATGATATGACTGGCTGGGTCGTCACATCCTCCCTAACTTAAACAAACGTTCGTCCTCTAACGAGTCAAGAAATATACCTAAAGCCTCAAACAAGTGAGGATATCTACTCTGCATCTCCCGCTCGGTCTCCCAGGTAGACTCCTCCATGGGCCGACCTCTCCACTGCATTTTCATCAAAGCTATATCTTTTGATCTCAACTTCCAAACTTGATGCTCCAAAATAGCTGCTGGCTCCACATCATAAGTCAAATCACCCTTAAACTGAACCATTATAAAATCTAGAACATGAGACGGATCTCTGATATACTTCCGAAGCATAGAAACATGGAACATTGGATGCACACTCGACAAGATGGATGGCAAAGCAAGCTCATAAACCACCTACTCAATTCTCAGAAGTACCTCAAAAGGTCCAATGAACCACAAACTCAACTTCCCTTTCTTTCCAAACCTCATAACACCCTTCGTGAGCGGAACCTTCAACGGAACCTTCTCACCAACCATGTAGGACATATCTCGAACCTTCCTATCAGCATTACTCGTTTGCCTCGACTGCGCTGTACGAAGTCTCTCATGAATCACCTTCACCTTATCTAAAGCATCCTGAACTAAATCTGTCCCCAATCGCCTAACCTCACCGGGCTCGAACTAACTAACTGGAGATCTACATAACCTCCCGTACAAATCCTCATATGGAGCCATCTGAATACTCAACTGGATGTTGTTGCTATAAGTAAACTCTGCAAATGGTAGAAACTGATCACATGACCCTCTAAAATCAATAACTCAAGCGCACAAAATATCCTTCAATATTTGAATAGTGCACTTAGAGTGCCCTTCCGTCTGAGGGTGAAAAGTTATGCTCAACTCCACCTGAGTACCCAACTCTCACTGAACAGGATTCCAAAACTGGGAAGTAAACTGAGTGCCTCGATCTGAAATGATGGAAACTAGGACACCATGTAACCGAAAAATCTCCCGGATATATATCTCTACTAACCGCTCTGAAGAATAAGTAGTACAGATAGGAATGAAGTTAGCGGAATTGGTCAGTCGATCCACAATCACCCAAATAGCATCGAACTTCTTCAAAGTCCGTGGGAGCCTGACCACAAGGGTGGAGGCATCCATATGATCGAGATAGAGGATGATTGGGACCCCAAAGGGTTAATCGGATTGATTTCCGAAGGAGATAAGCCTAAGAAATCGACGGTCACCCTCAATCCCATTATTGTTCAAACCCAACCCAATAAGGGAAATACGGTAAATGTGTCTGTACCACTCGAGTTTGAAGTGCCTCCTGCAAAGGCGCCAAAACCAATTGAGGTCGAGTTCGGAGTTTCGAAGGCACCTGCACTATTTGAAGTTGTTATGTTACCTCCAAGGGTGAAAATTCCGGTTTCCATAACAGACGTGACCGCGTTCAAGTCAAATGCCATACCTTGGGATAACATAGTGGAAGCTAGGAGAAAAGGGGAAACACATACTGGAGAAGCGATCGCCGCACAGGGCATGACTAGAACTAGCAGGGTATAAACTCCGGAACATTTAGCTGAGTCCAGCAAGCAGGCCTCCGGGCGGCTTGTTGAAACTGGACCCGATGACCTTTGGAGGAAAATACAAGCCAAGGAATACTCGGTCGTTGAGAAACTGAATAAAACACCAGCGCAGATTTCCATGTTGTCTCTTCTGCAAAGCTTTGAGGCACATAAAAATGCCTTGATGAAGATATTGAGTGAAGCTTTTGTTCCCAACAACATAGCCGGAGGTGAAATGGCAAATATGGTGGGACAAGTGTTGGAAAGTCACAAGATCACCTTCCACGAGGATGAGTTACCACCAGAAGGACTTAGTCACAACAAGGTGTTGCATATCACTATGCAATGTGAAGATTATTTCATCACCAGAATCCGGGTTGACGGGGCATCTAGCCTCAACATTTTTCCGCTAGTGACTCTCAGAACATTGGGGAAAGGTTTGCATGAGATCAAAGATGGGGCTATCAATGTTAAAGCTTTTGATGGCTCTCAAAGATCTACCATTGGGGAAATTAGCCTGTGTCTGCAAATGGGGCCTACCTGGTTCGATGTTGACTTCCAAGTCATAGACGTGCCAGCATCCTATAATTTATTACTGGGATGACCCTGGATCCACGCTGCTGGGGATGTGGAATCAACCCTACAACAAGCAGTGATGTTTGAATGGAATCATCAGGAAGTGATCATTCATGGAGACGGTAGCAACCCTATATACAGTCGCCAAACCATCCCAATGATCGGAGGTAGAAGAAGAATAGGCGGAGAAACATACCATCACATCGAGCGAGCTAATGCCATAGACAAAGACAAATGGTGGGATACCAAGATTGAGAGCATCCTGAATTGGAGCAGGTATGAACCCGAAAAAGGACTTGGCAAGAATCTCCAGGGTATTACCAAACCCATCAAGCTGAAGAAGCACGGTACTACTTTTGGCCTAGGGTATGAGTACACTTGGAAAGAGTTCAATGAATGGTCAACACCATGGCGATGTCCCTATTATCCGCTAGAGCACCCTATACCTCAGCAGGAGCAGACCTTTCAGCCTGCTGACATTTTATATGGATCAGAGGAAGACGATACACTAGAAGCGATGAAGAACCTATTTTTTGGGAGATGATATGGACTGTTGTGTTATCTTCAAGGAGGAAGGGGAGGAAGGCCCTTCCATTCAAGCTGTGAACCGAGGGGAACACCTCAACAATTGGTCAGTCAGGACCATCAGTGCCCGGAAAGCTTCAGGGTAGCAAGGCTAAACGACGCACCATGCATCACATTTTACTTTTTAGTTGATTTACTTTTTCGCATTGTCTTTACTTCTGAAAAGAGCTCCGATGTTTCGAATAGTTATGAATTTAATCAAAAGAATTTTCCATGTTTATTTTTATATCTCGCTCTTATTACTTTTCTCTATCATTTACTTTATTTTACACAGCATTACTATTACATATCTTGATAATGAACCAACGACTATAACTTGCAACGAGGCAACACAACAAACGGGTATAGATTCAGGAGAGGAAGATGATATACCAGAAGGGGTTGTCAGAGAGGTCGTGAACTTTGAGAACAGACCTAGGTCTAACTTGGACAAAACAAAGGTTGTTGATTTGGGAGATACAAGGAATATCAAAGAAACGCGCATTAGCATGCATTTGCCGTCATCAGAAAAGAAAGAGTACACAGAGTTCTTAAAAGAGTATGAGGACATTTTCTCCTGGTCATATAACGATATGAATGGTCTCAGCACATCCATTGTATCTCAAAAGTTGCCAACAGATCCGACATGTCCGCCAGTAAAATAGAATCTCAGGAAATTCAAGCCCGACAAGAGTTTAAAAATCAAAGAAGAGGTTACTAAGCAAGTCAAAGCTAAGGTTCTCAAAGTGTTAGAGTATCCAACATGGTTAGCCATCATCGTGCCAGTACCAAAGAAGGACAGGATGGTTAGAATCTGTGTCGACTACCGGGATCTCAACCGAGTCAGTCCCAAAGATGACTTCCCCTTGCCAAATATACACATCCTGATTGACAGCTACGCCAAGCATGAACTGTAGTCATTCGTCTATTTTTTTCCTGGGTACCATCATATATGGATGGATGAATAAGATGTAGAGAAAACGGCATTCATCACGCCATAGGGGATGTACTTTTACAGAATGATGCCATTTGGTTTGAAGAATGCTGGTACCACCTACATAAGGGCCATGACTACTATCTTTCATGACATGATATATAAAGAGATTGACGTGTATGTGGATGACTTCATCATCAAATCCAAGAAACCTGCAGATCATATGGAAGACCTTAGAAAATTATTCAACAGATTGAGGAGGTACAATTTGAAACTGGATCCCGCCAAGTGTATATTTGGGGTTCCTACTAGAAAGCTATTGGGTTTCATTATGAGTCATCGAGGAATATAATTGGATCCATCAAAGGTCAAGTCCATTTAAGAGTTGCCACCGCCAAGGAACAAGAAGGATGTGATGAGCTTTTTGGGAAGGCTCAATTATATCAGCCGATTCATAGCTCAGTCCGCTGTCATTTGTGAACCTATATTCAAGATGCTTAAGAAGGATGCTTCCACCAAATGGACTAATGATTGTCAAATGGCTTTTTATAGAATCAAGGAATACTTGTCAACGCCGCCGGTCTTGGTTCCACCTGAGCCAGGGAGACCCCTATTACTTTATCTCACAGTATTGGATGGAGCGTTCGGTTGTGTTTTAGGACAACATGATAAAATCGGAATAAAGGAGAAAGCCATCTACTACCTCAGCAAGAAGTTTACACCGTATGAGGCTCGGTATTCTTTATTAGAACGCACATTTTTGTGCTTTGACTTGGGTAGCTCAGAAGTTGAGACACTATTTCTGTTCTTACACCACTTATCTCATATCAGGGATGGATCCGTTAAAGTATATCTTTCAGAAGACCATGCCTATCGGAAAGCTCTTCAAATGGCAAATCTTGTTAAGCGAGTTCGACATTATTTATGTTACTTAGAAGGCAGTCAAAGGGAAAGCTTTGGCAGACCACAAACGAGAATCCCGTGGGAGGAGAATACGAACCTCTAAAGACATATTTTCCTAATGAAGAGATATCTTTCATCCTGGTGTCAGAAACCGGTCAGCATTACCCAGTATCCGCCAAGCTCAAGTTCCCGTGCACCAATAACATGGACGAATATGAAGCCTGCATCTTAGGGCTCAAACTGGCCATTGACATAAGCGTTTAGGAGCTACTAGTTATTAGAGACTCAGACTTACTCATACATCAGGTTTGAGAGGAATGGGAAACCAAGAATCCTAATATACTCCCTTACCTACATCACATACAGGAGTTGAGGAAGAGACTCAGAAAAATAGAATTCCAGCATGTTCCGAGAAGACAAAATGAGTTCGCCGATGCACTAGCCACTTTGTCATCCATGATTCAGCATCCAGATACGAATTTCATTGACCCCATTCAGGTCAAGATTCATGATCACCCAGCTTACTGTGCTCATGTTGAAGAAGAAGACGATGGGAAGCCATGGTTCCATGACATCAGAGAATACTTGACACCAGGAGAATACCCAGAGCTTGCCAATGCTACTTAGAAGCGCATGCTCCAGAGGTTATCCTGTACAAGAGGACTCCTGATATGGGTTTGTTAAGGTGTGTCAATGCGAGAGAAGCAACCAAACTATTAGATGAAGTGCACGCAGGAACATGTGGACCGCACATGAATGGATTTGTTTTGGCAAAGAAGATAATTCGAGCAGGGTATTTTTGGATGACTATGGAAACGGACTGCATCCAGTATGTGCGAAGGTGCCATCCCTATCAGATACATGCAGATATGATAAAAGTACCTCCAAACGATCTTAATTCAACAAGCTCACCATGGTCGTTCGCCGCCTGGGGAATGGATGTCATTGGACCAATCGAACCTGCTGCATCAAACGGGCACAGATTCATTTTAAGTGGAAATTAATTACTTTACCAAATGGGTTGAGGCAACATCATACAAAGCAGTGACCAAGAAAGTGGTAGTCGGCTTCGTCCGCGACCGTATTGTTTGTCGGTTCGAAATTCCAGAATCAATCATCACTGACAATGGTTCCAACCTCAATAGCGACTTGATGAAAGAAATGTGTGAGACTTTCAAGATGAAACATAAGAACTCTACAACTTATAGACCTCAGATGAATGGAGCTATAGAAGCAGCCAATAAGAACATCAAGAAGATACTAAGGAAGATGATTGAATTTCCAAGCAGTGGCGTGAGAAATTATCGTTCGCCTTATTGGGTTATCGTACCACAGTCCGTACATCAACCGGGGCAACTCCCTAAATGCTAGTTTATGGTACAGAAGCGGTCATTCCCGCCGAGGTAGAAATTCCCTCCTTGAGGATCATACAAGAATTAGAGCTAGAAGACGCATAATGGGTATAAAGTCGCTACGAGCAGTTAGCCCTTATAGACTGAAAGAGAATGAATGCAGTTTGCCATGGTCAATTATATCAGAATAGAATGTCCAGAGCCTTCAACAAGAGAGTTAAGCCGACGAAGTTTACACCAGGGCAGCTGGTGCTCAAGAAAATATTTCCACATCAAGATGAGGCCAAAGGGAAATTCTCCCCCAATTGGCAAGGACCGTACATGGTTCACCTGGTTCTAACCGGAGGAGCCCTTGTTCTTGTAGAAATGGACGGAGATGTCTGGCTGAAGCCAATCAACTCATACACAGTGAAACGATACTACATTTGATCATATGTTTTTTCTTCATAATGTAATTTGAACTACGACTGACCTGATTCCCGTTTAAGAGAGGATACGTAGGAAGCTCTATGGGTTCGGTCATATTTTAATAAAAATCACATTTTCCCCGCTATTCGAAATAGGGCAGAATTTTGAGGAGAACCCTCAAAATTCCGAAGTCACTCTTCTTATCAGCACCAACCTAGTAAACTGGGAAAAAATTTTGAGGGGGTTGATCTGCTTTCAATCATTCAGCACGGCCGTCAGTAGCACCACGTTGCTGTTGTTGGTTTATCCAAAATAAAATCATTTTCAAATATAGACTTACATTATATTTACTGAATCATGCATAAATATCATTTGAATTGTTGTCGTTTAACAAAGCTACCCCAACGATACACGACATCAAGAACCAGGGGATACGAACTAACCCTACCCCTCTACAGAACTCACAATTTTTCTTTGGATGCAGGAACCCCAGGTCGCGAATCCTTGAATAGTCTACAGGATTGAAACTTTCAGAACGATCACTCATTCACGAATTTATTGCGGACATTGGGAGCGGGTTCCCTTTCCAAAATGACCTTGTTATCAATCTAAGTCTGAATCTTATCTTTCAACGAGCGACACTCGTCGATGGTATGGCATTTCATTTCGGAATGGTATGCACAAGTTTTGTTTGGACTGACCCGCTGGGAGGGATTTTCTGGAGTTATGGCTGGGTTAGGAGTAACATAACCGGCTGTTTTGAGTTTTTCGTATAGTTGGTCGATCGGCTCGGCTATGGTGGTATATTGTCTGGGAGGTCTACGGTCGAAATTTGGTCTGGGTCGAGGAAAGTTTTGGCGAGTCGGTGGTGATGGGTAATGAGAAGGTTGGGAGTTATATGCTTCGTACACAGGCGCGGGTTGGGAATATCTTGGTGAGGTGGGTTGATATATGGGTGGTGGAGGTGATTGGTAGGCATATGGTGTCATTTGGTATGTAGGTAAGGGTGCTTGGTAATTTAGGGTAGGTTGATATGTGAGTGAAGTTTACGGATAGGTTTGGTACTTCATAGGGGATTTGGTTCTTTGCGTAGCCATTACGGAATTCACGTCCTTTTTCTTTGACGTGCCACTAGACTGTAAGGCCTTGTTGGTGGCCTGTAATGCTTTGATATTGGTGACCATACCATTTTTGGATACCTTACATGATTCATTCTCCCAATTTGATGATGTCGAAGAATTTCTGACCCTCTATCAACATCAGTCTCTCATAATATTGCGGATCCTGAGCCCGGACAAAGAACATGTTCATCTGCTCTTCCTCGAGGGCTAGTCTGACCTTGGCAGCTTCTGACCTCCAAAGAGTTGCATACTCGCGAATGGTTTTTGTCGGCTTTGTCACGCCTCAAATCAAGGGACATGACCGGAGCTCGATTGGGTAGCCCCAATCAAGCGGACCTGTGTGCCTTTCCTAACCCACGTGTTACCCCTATATTTTTCCTTACTTATTAACCATAGATTAACCATTTGATCATTGAAATCACTCTTTTTCGAAACATACACAACATGCTTAATTTCTTTAACAAGTTTAAAACTTCCAATGCCCGACCTATAATCACATAGGTCCATAACCCATATGTACTGTCTACAGAGCCTCTAAGATATGACAAGATAATAAGTACTTGCCGGTAATAAGGCTCTGGCTATACCTTACACAAAAACCAAAATAAGACTCCGAAAATAGAAGTGGCATGAGCCACGCAGGGCCCCGAGAGGAAAGGGGCTCACCAAACAGCCAGTAGAAGGTGAAGGAGTGCTACTGCCGATGAACTGAAGTACCTGATACGGATCCACCTAGAATCATAACAAGAGTGTAGCGCCCCCGGCAAAAGGGACGTCAGTACACTAGAATTGTACTGGTATGTATAAACAAGCTTTGTCCCAAGTAAACTCAAGCCATAGAAAAGTAAGCCACGGTAATAGAGACAACGAACAAATACATAAGAATTAACAAGTCAAGACAACCAAGTTTTTCGACACCTAGCTTTGTTTCAAGTAGATCTCAAATCATATACAAGTAGAAAACAACAATAGAGGCAACAACCGGCTTTTTTGAGTTTTTCATATAGTTGGTCGATTGGCTCGGCTATGGCAGTATATTGTCTGGGAGGTCTACGATCGAAATTTTGTCTGGGTCGAGGAATGTTTTGGCGAGTCGGTGGTGATGGGTAATGAAAAGGTTGGGATTTATATGCTTAGTACACATGCGCGGGTTGGGAATATCTTAGTGAGGTGGGTTGATATGTGGGTGGTGGAGGTGATTGGTAGGAAGATGGTGGCATTTGGTATGTAGGTAAGGGTGCTTGGTAATTTAGGGTAGGTTGATATGTGAGTGGAGTTTACGGATAGGTTTGGTACTTCATAGGGGATTTGGTTCTTTGCACAGCCATTACGGAATTCACGTCCATTTTATTTGACGTGCCACTAGACTGTAAGGCCTTGTTGGTGGCCTGTAATGCTTCGAGATTGGTGACCATACTATTTTTGGATACCTTATTCGATTCATTCTCCCAATTTGATGATGTCAAAGAATTTCTGACCCTCTATCAACATCAGTCTCTTATAGTATTGTGGATCCTGAGCTCGGACAAAAAACCTGTTCATCTGCTCTTCCTCGAGGGCTAGTCTGACCTTGGCAGCTTCTGACCTCCAAAGAGTTGCATACTCGCGAAAGGTTTCTGTGGGCTTTATCACACCCCAAATTGAGGGACATGACCGGCGCTCGACCGGGTAGCCCCAATCAAGCGGACCTGTGTGCCTTTCCTAACCCACGTGTTACCCCTGTATTTTTCATTACTTATTTACCCGAGATTAACCATTTCATAATTGAAATCACTACTTTTCAAAACATACCCAACATGCTTAATTTCTTTAACAAATTTACAACATCCAATGCCCGACCTATAATCACATAAGTCCATAACCCATATTTACTGTCTACGGAGCCTCTAAGATATGACAGGATAATAAGTACTTGCCGGTAACAAGGCTCCGGCTATACCTTACACAAAAACTAAAATAAGACTCCGAAAATAGAAGTGGCATGAGCCACGCAGGGCCCCGAGAGGAAAGGGGCTCACCAAACGGCCAGAGGAAGGCGAATGAGTGCTACTACTGATGAACTAAAGTACCTGCTACGGATCCACCTACAATCATAACATGAATGTAGCGCTCCCGAAAAAAGGGACGTCAGTACACTAGAATTGTACTGGTATGTATAAACAAGATTTGTCCCAAGTAAACTCAAGCCATAGACAAGTAAGCCACGATAATAGAGACAACGAACAAATACACAAGAATTAACAAGTCAAGCCAACCAAGTTTTTCGACACCTAGCTTTGTTTCAAGTAGATCTAAAATCATATACAAGTAGAAAACAACAATAGAGGCAACAACCAAACACACATGGAAGGCACAATCAAGCCAAACAAAGGGACAATCAGTGCCCCACAGGTTACAAACTCTCCTGCTGTCTCCTTTCACAATGCCTCATCAATGATTTCACAATTGGTACACATATCGATTTCAGTGGCGATTACAATCGCTTTCCACCCTTATTACCTCGGCCACCCTTATCACCACAACCCACAACTTATTACTTCATGTTGCGGTGTGCAACCCGATCCCACCGTACATTTTCAATTCACAAACAATCACAACAACAATAATGAACCATTCACAAAGATCACAACAACGTCAATAAGCAATTTACAAAGATCACAACAACATTTCCTTAAAAAGTAACAAAATGATTCACAAGTGTTCCCATGACCATCAATACTATTTTCCGTCTAATTCCACAATTCATAAGCAATTCAAGTTGTTACAATAATTACCCACCAGGAGCCAATGTGTTATTACCACCGTTGTTCCAATTTCATCATTCACTATTTCCCTTTTTATCAATCGTTTCCCTGCTCTTACCACATAACATTTAACCAAACCAATCAATACCAAACAAACCAATCACAAGAGTTTCACAAACAATTCACATAGCTATCACATACCATTTATTCGTACACCAAAACAGGGCGATTTCACAAAGATCAAAGTTAGCCATACATACCTAAAGTCAAATTTCCTTTCTTTTTCTTTCATATCCTACTTCCAATTCCCCAATAATCTAGCAGCGTCAATCTAGGTAACAAGTTACACATATATCTTAGAACTGAAATTCACAATTACTATCCGAGCTTATTTGGGTTATCGAGCACCGCCCCTTACTTCTACCCGTTTCCATTTTACTAAATTTCAAGTATAAAGAACATGCATGAGTGTCTAACTTCCATTTTCAAGAGTTAATTCATGGAAATCTTTCTTTCCTTTAAAATCTGAAAATCAAGGAAAAAAAGGGTTAGGGCTTTTACCTTTAGAAATGGAGATGAAGACACTAGCTTTATAATTTTCAGACCAAGCAATTCGAGAAACGATTTTTGAAGAAGATGAAATTTTCCCTCAAGAATCTCTCCTCCCTATCTCTTATTTTGTTCAGAGAATGTGTAAAAATAAGGGGTTAGGGCATTATATTAGAAAGGGGGTCGGGTTTTAAAATTAGAAAATAGAAGCCCGGGGTGAAATCAACGGTCACATCTGCGATCGCAGAGTAAATATGCGGTCCGCATAATAGACCGCAGAATTGCTCCTAAAAAACCAAATGTTCTAACACGGTCTGCGACAAGAATGCGGTCCGCATTCATGTTCTGCGGTCGCAAAATGCGTCACAGAATTGACCGTATTTTAGCTTTAGTTTTTGACAAATCTTCTATTACACTCTACGGTAGGAATGCAGTCCGCATAGCTGATCTGCAACCGCATTCTTGACCACAGAAATGACAATTTCTGGAAAAAAATTGATTCTTTTGATTTTTAAAGCTTAGATAACTACAAAAGGTTCGATCCGCACAAACTTTTTGGGCCTTGACACTATGAGCTACTAGGTTTTAAGCACAAAAATTTTATGGGGCCTTACAGGTTTCTTCTTCAGATTTAGGATATAGAACACATCCGGTGTGTTCTCAGTGTTGAACCTGAACCGGTCTATAAAGTCAGACGCCTTGCTTACCCAACTCGTCCACTTCTTTGAATCCTGGCTGATGTACCAGGACAAGGCGTCGCCTTTCAGAATACTCATGAACAACTTCAAGCGGATTTTCTCGTCCCTTCCAACTCCTACCAGCTTGTCTCAATACATTCTTAGATGGACCCTGGGATCACCTGTACCGTCAAACATCTCGAACTTGGGAGGTTTGTACCCCTCCGGAAGCTTAACATCTGGCTGAACACAAAGATCTTCATAGTTCAACCCTTCAAAACCTCTGCTACCCTCGACACCTTGGACCCGGCTAGTCAACTTCTTGAGTTCCGCGGCCAAATTCCTGATATGGGAGTCCTTATCATCTGATTTGGGTGCACTTGATATTAGCTGGGTATAGTGGGGTGTAGTGTCCACAAAGATAGGGGTGTTATGGTCGTTTGTGGTGTTTTGTCGTTCAGGAATGAGCAGTGGAGTGTTGTTGCATGTATCGCAGGCTTGGGTATTAACAGTTTGTACTGGTGTCTATGGAGGTACGGGGTTCTGGGTGTTGGCATCAGCATCGGCAAGAGTGATTGATATGCTTGCCAGGTTCCGAACTTGTTCTAATTCTTCCCCAAATCTTAGCAAAGTCTGCTCAAGATGAGCAGCAATTTCCTTGGTAATTAGAGTGTTCTGAGAAGTTTCCTCAATTTCCTTTCTAGCGTTTGCATATCCCATTTTGACTTTGTTCCTGTTTCTGGTAGGACTCGGAGGAGGAGGTGGTGGGTGTCCCTTGGTTCTTGTTGAGTATGTTGATGGTGCCAGAATGCACGAACTAACCTTTAGGAAGGGGAATTAAAAAAAAGAAAAAAAAGGTGAAAAGTTTGTGCGAATTCTGAAAAAAATAATATTGCGGTATTTAAACATGTTGTGCGGGAATATAAATCATTTCCTAATTTAGGTGCCTCGTTGTGCCCGAGGTAGGCCTAGCGACAAGTTAAGTTTGGAGAACTTATAAGGCTAAATGCCTCATTTTATTGATAAAATTAAGACGAGTCTAAAACGCAATTTGAAATAACGGAAAGATGTCAATAATGGCCGGTGACCTTATTACATTAGGAAGCAGGAAATAAAAGATCCTAACTACTTGGTCCCTGAAGGACCTTCCCCACATTCTGTATTCTTGCCTCCCTCGTACAGCTGCATCAACTCGCACAGTCCTAGCAGCAAATAGGCTCGAGCCAAATGTCTGCCTGCACTTCCCTCGGCAGTTTGGCAGTCTTCAATCCACCAACTTAGCAACCTTGGGTGAATGTTAGATACTATACCGAATCTGGGGATTTCGTGCCTCAGTTTCTGCAAAACAAAGGGTTAGACCCAGACTCGACTATTTAAATCAATAATTAGCATAAATGCATTTAGTTCTCCAAATAAATGCACACAACGTGAAGCCATCCGTTTGGGTTTCGAGCAAACCCGATGTACTTTGGTTTAGGCTATCTTAATGAGTCATTATGTGAACAACATAACTGACTCGGCTAAGTTTGATAGTTTAATAGAGTAAGGTTACTATTTTTTGATGTGCTAGACAAGGTACCCTCGAGCGGACAACTCAAGAGGGAAAGGCGCGGAACCGTCGACTACACCGTTGATCGGATGGTTTTACCGCAAATATGCCTTTGCCAAATTTAGGGGGTTATAATATCGGAAGGGCACAACCACTCATTATAAATGTTTCTATAGGATTTGTTTTGGAATGAGTGGAATATGATGTTGAAGAATGCAGTTACAAGAATGAATCATATTGCATGTATTTTCACGTTCATAAAGTAAAAGATTACAATAAATGCTCGAAAATTACAACGGTATTGAAATAGTAATAAAGTAGTAAAGAAAAAACAGTTAAAAGAAATGAAAGACATGAAGAGTCAAGTTAGTTTCCAATGATGAAATAATTAAAAGCAAGAAATAAAGGCAATTATGGAAGAAATAAAGTCACAAAAGCATGTAATGGTAAAAACCTAAAGAATTCCCAGCAGAGTCGACATGCTGTCGACGCCCCCCTTTTTCCCCCCTTCTTTAAAAGAAAGAAATCGGGGTTACGTCATTATGGACAAAACAAATCTTATTCCCTTTTGAGGAATTGGGTTATGGAATTTGAATAGTCGCCACCTAATGGTTGCAGTGCATTAGGACACTTTAAAGAGAAGGAGCGATTTTGAAAGAAAAACCAGAGTTCGGGTAAGGGCTTGAGATTATCTCGAGGGGAAGGTGTTAGAGACCCCTCAAGATCCACTAGTGTGGTTCCCGGCCATGCTTTAATTGTGAATTTAAAAGGAAGTGAGAGAAAACAAGTAAAGCTTTTCACATAAGAATCATGAATAAGTTTCAAGTTTTGAAAAGGGTAAAGAAGACAGAAAGAGACAGTTAAAAAAAGGAATTAATTTGAAGAACAGAATTAAAGAAGACACTGCAAATAAAAGGAAAAGAAAGGTGGTCCTAGGTTTATACAAAATATGGATGACATCAATGCAATACCCAGCAATCACTCCTCAAAAGAGGGGTCGCACGAGATATTAGCGCACCGGTCATCATATCCATATTCTATCCTTCCCACCCCGTTAAGTTATTTATACGCGATTAGTCTCGTTTACTTATTGCATGCTAGTACCCGTCCCAACCTATCAGTCCCGGGGTATTAGGACTTCTAATCCTAAAAGGGAAGAAAAGGGGTAAGGCATATATGGGGTTTAAAGGACAAAATACTAATTTCGACAACCAAAACAAATAGCAAGTAAGGGGATTGACAAA
>MU781969.1:56085-132314 GCA_026770625.1 Nicotiana glauca
ATAATAAGCTAATAAACTATTATCTATAACCAACCCTAATTATCAGTCATAATCCTAGGGTCAAAATTAATCAGAATCAGTTAACAACCAATCAGAACTTTATCAGACCAATTCGAACCAAAAACAAGTTCAATTACTACTGGTTAACCAACATTCATCAAATTTAAACTAGGACCCTAGTAATATCAGAATCTAGAATCTTATTTAAAGAAGAGATTAACTAATCAACAAACAGAAAAAATCTTAGAATCTTTTTAAGCCCTATCTTTGATATGTCACAGAAATCGACTTACAAAATGGTATTGAAAATCCATAAAAACTATCATTAATCAAAAGTAACCAACAAAATCCCTAATTAATATCAAGATACAGAACAGTCTTAAAAAACTATTTACTGTCCTTTAATATCAATTATATGAATCAAGACAGTCTAAAAGAAAAAATCAAGAAACAAAGACAAAGGACAGACATGCATATACAACTAGAAGAATCAGAAGAGAAAGGAAAGAAAATGAACACTCAGAAAAAAGAAAAAATACAAATCAAAGGAAACGAAAACTTAGATTTTATGATTTTTCTTTGGACCTTTTTACTTTTCTTTTCTTTATATTCTCCTCAAAAGTTCGTCTTCTCAAACTCAGGAACCCTTTTTTTTGAAATCTGAGCGTTAACAGACTCTTTTGATTTTCCAGGGGTGTTTGGTTTCAAAGGTTCCAAGATTGTCAGAATCGGGTTTAAAAAGGTTAAATGAAGGTTTGGTAGGATTTTGGTGATGTTTGGGTGAAAGGTTGTTCACCGGAGTTGGGTTCCGGCCACACTTAAACTAATATTCGAGGAGTTCAGGCCTTATTCGAAGGGAACTATTTATGGGGGTGAGAAGAGGAAGTTCAGAGCTTTCTAGGGTGTTAATGGTGAAGTCTTTGGCATAGGTTGTGTTCGCCGAAATAGGGTTCCGGCGACACTTAAACTAATATTCGAGGAGTTCAGGCCTTATTCGAGGGAAACTATTTATGGGGGGTGAGAAGAGGAAGTTTAGAGCTTTCTAGGGTGTTAATGGTGAAGCCATCAGAGATGGTGCCGTCTCCCGCCGGTGAGAGTTCCAGTGAGATTGAGAGAATATTAGGGCGACTAGGGTTTGTTAGGGACGATGAGGATGATGAAATGATATAGAAGGTGTAACGTTTGGTATATTAAAATAATGACAATGATCAAGGACCGTTGGATTAAAAGGATAAACGGTTGAGAGTATTTGGGTTTGAAACGACACCGTTTGATTAAATGAAATCTCATCCTCAACCGTTAGATCACCAGAGATCAATGGCCGTGATTAATTCTCAAGAAACAACGTCGTTTAAATTATTCAGGGTTTGAGTAACATAACCGTTGGATCAAGCATTTCAAGGGTCCAGATTTTGTAGCCATGATACGACGCCGTTTGATTTAAAGGGGGTGGGCCGGGTTGATGATGTATTGGGCTGGACTGTAGACCCTTTTTGTGTTGGGCTTGGGGGTGGTTTGGCCAAAAAAAATTTCTCTCTTTTGTGTTTTCAATTTTGTATATATATATCTCAATTATTTTCATTTGTATTATTTGTATTATTTTTTGTATTGCTATTTTTTGTATTTCGTATTTCTGTATTTTTCTTTTGTATTTTGTATTTTGTATTTCTTTTCTTTGTATTTTTGTATTTATTTTCTTTTTGTATTTTTGTCTTTTATTTTAAATTTCAAAGAAATTATTTAAAATCGAAAAATAAATGCAAAGACCATTTTTTGTCATTTTCTTTAATTTTGTTCTAAAACAAATTGCTAAGAATGAAATAAAAATGCTAAATGTGTATTTTGTAATTTTATGACTTAACATGCACGAATAACAAGCAAACAATTAACACAAAACCCACAGAAATTGCAAAAAATAAAGAAAAATCTTTTGTTTGAATTTTATGGGAATAAACTCATATATAGGGTAAAAATCACGTGCTCACAGTAATGATTTGCTTTGGTTCAGACATCAAATTGTGTGTGGTTGTCACTTTCGAGCATAGTGACTTTAGGTGTTTCATTTGGAGCGGTGTTTGATGTGATCGCGCATTACGGCGAAGCTATATGGAGATATGACCTTGTGGGTTAGATTCGTGCGTTCTATTTCTATGATGTGAGGCGGGTTTTTAGCCTTGCGTTGTGGCAGTACTGGTGAGCTTGAGTTACAACTCTTTCATTTGAGTCATTTTTATTATTTGAGTATGTTCGGACCATTGCTTATTGGTGCGCGTGCTATGCAAGTTGTGTCTTAGACCTATATTGATGTGTCATGTCACAAGAGTGGTGTGTTGGATTAGAAGGGGATCATCTAGATCATTAATGAATACGAACGGATTCGATTTTAGCATGTTGGAAGGATAATATCGAGGTTCGGCTCGAAATATTGCTATGGTCATTGCCAAGGAGAAATGGCTTCATGAATGGTTGACTAGAGAAATGGTTATGGCTTACCGCGTGCTTTAGTTATCATTGACAGTATATGAAAGTGTTGGAATGAGACTTTAGTTGATAAAAGGTTTTCTACCGGTATTCGGTTGTTGTGTATAAATGTTGTGAATAGAAGTTATCGTTATGAGTGTTTGAGTTATATGGTATATTATGTAATTGCACTTGACGTTGCAGGTATGGGTTATTATAGCTGGTTCAGGCTTATTCTGAATATAGATGTGAGGTTCTGATTTTGTGTATGATTTTGGAAATGGAAACGTGGTTCGGAGGTTTATGGGTTAGATTGGGTTATGAAAGTTCAGTTACAATGCGTTATCGGACCTATATGTGATAGGGTCACGTGGGATCACCCCCGGGTATATGCATGGTAAGGTTATTCAGCGATTGGTTGGCTTTTGGAATAACTCTAGGCACTTTCGAGGACAAACGCTTGTTTAAGTTGGGGATATGACGACCCAGCCAGTTGTCTCGTGAGTTACCACTCTGTTTCCCCTATTTCTGCTTCGTTATCCGTGTTTCATGTGATCAAGTAGATTAAATTGCATTCGGAGTGGATTTGGTAAGAAATGAGACACTTAGTCTCTTTTAAGAAGGTTTAAGTTGGAAAAGTCAATCGGATGTTGACTTATGTGTTATAGGGCTTGGATGTGAGTTCCGATGGTTCCGTTAGCTTCGGGAGGTGATTTGTGACTTAGGAGTGCGATCAGAATGGGTTATGGAGGTCCGAAATAGAATTAGGCTCGAATTGGCGAAATTGAGATTTCGGCGTTTTCTGGTCGATAGGTGAGATTTTGATATAGAGGTTAGAATGAAATTCTGGAAGTTGCAGTACCTCTGTGGTATCATTTGGGGTGTGTGTGTAAAATTTTAGGTCATTTGGACGTGGTTTGGTTGGGTTTTTGATTAAAAACGTATTTCAGAAGATTTTGGGATTCTTAGGCTTGAATTCGATGCAAATTTGATGTTTTGATGTTGTTTTGAGTGTTCCGAAGGTTGGAACAAGTTTGAATGACATTATGGGATATGTTGGTATGTTTGGTTGAGGTCCCGAGGGCCTCGGGGGAGTTTCGGGTGGTCAATCAAACCATTTTTGCAGTTGAGAAATTGTAGAAAATCAGTCCAGCAGTTGCAGGTATTTTGGCCTTCATGTTCGCGAAGGAGAGAACGCATCCGCTATGGGCTGAGTCTGTGAGCTTCGCATTCGCGAGGATCCATGTCGCATTCGCGAAGGCTTGTAAGGGGATTTCGTCGCGTTTGCGAGTGTGCATACGCGATCGCGAAAGATGATTTGGGGTTGGTGGTCAGTTATTCATCGCGTTCGCGTGGAAGCGAACGCGTTCGCGAAGGTCAAGGATGTGGAAGCATTGCGTTCGCGACTGCATGTCGCGTTCACGATGAAGGAAAATCAGGCCTGGGCAGAATGTTTTTTAAGTTGTCTTGTCCGTGATTTTAGGTCTATTTTCTCCCGTGGCTGCTCATTTTTGGAGATTTTTGAAGGAGATTAGCGATGGATTCAAGGGAAAATGACTTGAGGTAAGAATTCAGGTCTTGAAACTCGATTATATTGTGAAATCCACATAGAAATCCATAGACTCTAAGCCAAAAATTGAAGAGTTAGGGCTTGAAAAATTGAACTTTTGAATTGGTATTTTGACGAACCATTTGAGGTTGGATTTAAGAACTTTTGGTATGTATGAACTCATGAGAGGATAAGGAACCCGTTGATGTAAAAATTTATGACTTTCGAGAAGTGGGCTCGGGGCTCGGGTTTTGGTAATTTCGGGATTTGTGCCGGATATTGATTGTTTTCGTATGGGCTTTGTTCCCTTAGCATATTGTGATACATTCGTTCTGATTTTGGATAGAATCGACGCGTGTGGAGGCCAACTGGAGGGGCAAAAGGCGCTGCGAGCTAGAGATTTAGCCGGTTCGAGGTAAGTAATGATTGTAAATGATGTCCACTTGTCACGACCCAAATTTCGATCCGGTCGTGATGGCGCCTCTCGTAAAGACAAGACCCACCAACTAACCCATTTCGTTTTTTAAACAGTTAATCATTAATAAACAGTTTAAGTATGACTAGATAACTACAAACTAAGGTAAAGATTTTTATAAAGTGCGGAACACAGCCCAAACATAGCCCGATACCGGATTGTCACAAGTCACGAGCATCTATTAGAGTATAAATACAACTACAAGGTCTGAAATATGCAAATCAGGACTGATGAACGAAAATGGAGAAAAATTGTGATGCGAACGCTGGTAGTCACCTCACTAAACTCCGATAACTCTGCCTCCGATCAGTCAAAACCCGCTATCAGGTGAATAAATGCCTACATCTGCACACGAGGTGCAGGGAGTAAAGTGAGTACTCCAACTCAGTGAGTAATAAAGTTAAATAACAACTGAGTAGTTAGAAATCACGTAAAGCAAATCACCATGCTGTACAGAAGCAGTGTAAAACCCTTTGAGAAAAGCAGTGAATCTTTGAAATCTTTAGAAATATCGTAACTCATTTTAAACCTCTTTTGAAAATGACATTTTCAATAGTTATGCAAATGAATGCAAAACAGTTAGTGCCGATAAGTACAGAAAATCCGCCCATTGGGCACAAATACCACAGTATAACAGGTAAAATGACAAGTAAATATGAAAGATGAATACATAAAGGTTCGCCCCTCGGGCAATATCTCAGAACAGTATCAGCCCCTTGGGCTAACTCTCAAAATAGTATCAGCCCCTCGGGCTCACTCTCAGAACAATATCAGCCCCTCGGGCTCACTTTCATATCACAATGGGTATCCGCGCTCACTGGGGGTATAGAGACTCCGGAGGGGCCCGTTACGGCCCAAGCGCTACATCAAGCCACCTTGTGGCATCAACTCTCGGCTCTCGGCCTCACATCACTTAAGCCACGTCATAGCGTATATATGTGGATCTCAGGTCCTCGGCCTAATATCACTCAGTGTATCCTCACATATGGCCCTCGTCCGCACACAGTTCGAAAATCATCACGAGCCCCTCGGGCATTAGTAAACAGTAGTCCTCAGCCCAAAACAACATTTAGAAATATCATTTAAGTCTCAAAAACTGAGTAAAAGTGGCTGAGTTGTAAAACAGTGAAAAACAACAGAACTAAGTTCAAGTAATAAGTCAATGCAGTGAGGAAATAGTGATAAAAATCCTCGAAGGGTTCAAATAGTTGGCACGAAGCCCAAATATGGCAATCAGCCCAAATCATGATGATAACAAATAATTTTCAGTTAAATACGCGGTAAAATCATCAATCGGGACGGACCAAGTCACAATCCCCAATAGTAAACGATCCCACGCTCATCATCAAGCGCGTGTCTCACCTTAATATAGCACTACGATGTGCAAATCTGGGGTTTTAAATCCTCAGGACATCATTTACAATCATTACTCACCTCGAACCGGTTAAATCTCTAGCTCGCGGTGCCTTTGCCCCTCCAATTGGCCTCCACACGCGTCGAATCTATCTAAAATCAAAACGAATACATCACAATATGCTAAGGGAACAAAGCCCAAGCGAAAACAATCAATATCGGGCACAAATCCCGGAATTACCAAAACCTGAGCTCCGGGCCCACTTCTCGAAACTTAGAAATTTTATACCAACAGGTTCCTAATCCTCCCACGGGTTCGTGCGTATCAAAATTTCTTAAATCCGACCTCAAATGGTTCGTCAAATCCCAATTCAAAAGTTCAATTTCTCAAGCCCTACCTCTTAAATTTTTGGCTTAGTTTCCATGAATTTCTAGGTGGATTTAACAATATAATCGAGTTTCAAGACTAGAATTCTTACCTCAAATCGTTTTCCCTTGAATCTCTCACTAATCTCCTTCAAAAATCTCCAAAAACGAGCACCCTTGGGTGAAAATAGACCCAAAATCGCGGACAAGACGACATAAAAAACATTCTGCCCAGGCCTGATTTTCCTTCTTCGCGAACACGGTCAACCCCTCGCGAATGTGTAGCACAAAATTACGTTGACCAACTTTTACCTTACGCAAATGCGACATGCCAGTCGCGAACGCAATGCTTCCACAGCCTTGACCTTCGCGAATGCGTTCGCTTCCACGTGAACGCGATGAATAACTGACTATCAACCCCAAATCCTCTTTCGCTATCGCGTATGCACACTCGCGAACGCGATGAAGTCCCCTCACAAGCCTTCGCGAATGCGGCATGGACCCTCGCGAACGTGAAGCTCACAGAAATCAGCCCTTCGCGAACGCGTTCAAAATACCTGCAACTGCTGGACTGATTTTCTGCAATTTTTCAACTCCAAAAATGATCTGATTGACCGCCCGAAACTCCCCCGAGGCCCTCGGGACCTCAACAAAATATGCCAACATATCCCATAACGTCATTCGAACTTGTTCCAACCTTCAGAACACTCAAAAGAACATCAAAACATCAAATTTGAATCGAATTCAAGCCTAAGAATTTCAAAATCTTCAGATATACGCTTTTAATAAAAACCCAACCAAACCACGTCCGAATGATCTGAAATTTTACACACACATCCCAAATGACACCACAGAGCTACTGCAACTTTCGGAATTTCATTCTGACCTCTATATTAAAATCTCACCTATCGATCGGAAAACGCCGAAATCTCAATTTCGCCAATTGAAGCCTAATTCTTCTCCGGACCTCCAAAACCCATTCCGATCACGCTCATAAGTCACAAATCACCTCCCGAAGCTAACCGAACAATCGAAACTCACATCCGAGCCCTCTAACACATAAGTCAACATCCGGTTGACTTTTCCAACTTAAACCTTCTTAAAAGAGACCAAGTGTCTCATTTTTTATCAAATTCACTCCGAACGTAAACTAATCAGCTTGATCACATGAAACATAAATAACGAAGCATAAAGAAGCTGAAATGGGGGAAACAGAGTAGTAACTCATGAGAAGACTTGCTGGGTCGTCACAGAATGTAAAAATCCCCCTATTTAATTACATCAGATCTATATGCATGTATCTTTAGGCCTCAGCTTGGGATATTCTTCAGAAAAATACAGTCTTTCAACAGCTACACCGAATGCTTCGATCAATATTACTATAAACAACACAAAATCTTTCAAGTGATGCTAGTACGACGCCACAAGAACATAAATTAGAATTTCTCGATAATTAGGAACCAAAAGTCTAATTATCCGAGGCTGATAAGCAGTTCATGATACAAAATAAAGGATGTTCTACACTAGTCACTAAAATAGTCAAAAGGCCAAAAAGGGGTTCAGGCCATCTAAATGCATTACGTTGTGCATAATTTGGTAAATATTAAATTAGCGTATCGAAATCGAAAATTTGGTAATCGGTATAGTTTTTGGTTTAGGTTTAAAAAAAATATTGGTATTAAGTATGGTTGGTATTTTAAAATTAAATACCGAAATAATGATACCGCACCGAAATATATATTATATTACATAATACGCATATTTTTAATTATAACATAAATATAAAAAATCTGAAATTTTACTTTTCTTTAATATCTAAGTTCATCAATGAACTCTAAGCAAGTAACATGACATTTCAGATGATCAAATTTATTTTTTTATCTATAGTTTTCTCTCTATGGGTTGATATTTGCTAATTTTGGACAAAACTTTTGTCAACAAACGTTTTTATTTTTGTACTTTTGAGTATTATAATTAAGAATATTACAGTCTATTACTCTATGCACTAGTTAGTATTTAAACCGAAGAAAACCGAAATTACCGAACCAAATAAATAGAAATTGAAAGGAGAAAAATCGAATCATACCGAATCTAATTAGGTACGTTATTGGTATGGCATTTTAATAAACCGAATACCGAAAATAACAAATGGAATTGTCTAAATACCATACCATACCGGCCGAAGAACACTTGTACGGTATTATTTTGAAGTGAGGTATGAGGAAGGTAATATGTAGGCAACCAACTAGGGGTGGCAATTTAAGCCAAAACCTGTCCAAACCGCCTAACTCGCTAAGAGATTAATGGGTTGTGCTACAAATATTTAAGCTCACGGGTCAATTTGGGTTGATCCAAAGTTAACCCATTATTTTTTATAACCCATTCTGACCCATTAAGCAATCCAAATACAACCCATGAAACTCACACAAAACAAAGGGATCTCAATCTAACTTATCTAGAAATTTACATAGTTGGCCAAATTTTATTATTTTTTTTGTATTTTTAATTTTCTATTCTTTTGTTTTTCTGCACCACCCACCCATCCTACCCCACCTAGCCCCCTCCCCAAACCCCCTAAAAAAATTTGACTTTTTTTTTAATTTTTAATTTTTTTGTTTTCCTTCACCACTCACCCACCCTATCCCTTTCCCCCCTCCCCGCGCAAAACCCCTCAAAAAAACTTTTACTTTTTTTTTCTAAGAAATAAGAAAAGTAGGGAAATAATTGACTCTTCACACTTACCCCATCTCAGCTATCATTGAAAATCTCGCCAATAAATTGATCAAAAATCTTTCGCTTCTCCCTTACTCTCCTCTCTTTAAACTGAGAAAGAAGAAAGATGGACCGAGTCTTGCAGATCTGCTGCGTCAGATTCATCGAGATGGGTGTTGCTTACTTCTCCTTCGTATTTTTAATTTTTTTGCACCACCCTACACCCTACTCCACCCTACCACCCCCACGCAAACCCCCTCAATTTTTATATTTTTTTTAATTTTTTTTATTTTTCTACACCACCTGTCACGATCCGCTTTCATCACAGGTCATGAAGGCACCCAACACCATTGCCGGGCAAGCCAAGTGCGAAAAATATTTCTAACTTTTTACGCTACTATTATCAGAATTTAAGTGAGATAAATACCCCAATTGCAACCGAAACCAAAAGTGATGGATAATGTAAGTAGCATAATAATACAACCCAAAAGTGAGTCCACTAATGTGTGTGCCAGAACCTGGTATCACAAGCTATGGGCAGCTAGTAGAATATACACCAAAAGAATACCATACTATCCTACTGTCTGAATCAGGGTAGACAAAAAATAAAAGTACAAAAGAAAGATTTCTTCGGTTGCGGATCGGCATAGAGGAAAAGTAGCTCACCGTAGAAGTCTCTACCACAAGCTCAAGGATGCGCACCGGACTGGTAACCAGATATATCTGCCTCAGAACCTGTACAATTAAGTACAAAAGTATAGCATGAGTGCATAAACAATATGTACCTCGTGAGTATCACGTCTAATCTCGAAGAAGTAGATACGCGAGTTCGACTTGATACTTACTAGGGTCAAGATAATATAATAATAATGTGCTATGTTAAGCATAAACGTCTCCAATAATTGATAGATTATAATGAGAAGCAGAATCATGTACTTAACCATATTTCGATTAACCATCTACATTACTTAAACACTTAGCACAAAAATATGTCATGACTAAGCTTTAGCATATATATATCTCATGCGCAATCATGTCGAGGCCGACGGCCCGCTCCAACAGAAAGTACAATGTGCACTGCCGAAGGTCGAACGACACGAACCATAGATGCATCTATTTACACCGAGGTGATCGGCCCGATCCACAATTATCAAGAAAATATCAAGAATACACACAAAGGCGCATTTATACGCAAATAAATTCTTAAAAGAGTTTAACAAGCTCATGTTCACTTTTATTTCTTCCAAGTCTCTAGCATTTCGAAAATGATCATATTAACAAGTAAATGTCGAGATAATCATAAATTAGGCATGATGTGGGTCCTAAACTACCCAAGAAATTAATATCATAGTAGCTACGCACGGACTCTCGTCACCTAGTACGTACGTAGTCCCCGCATTTAGTAGCAAATTCTCAATTTTTATACCTATGGGGACAATTCCCTCTTACAAGTTTATAAAGGAGACTCACCTCGCTCCAAAGCGCACTTTCAATATCAAGAACAAGCCCAAGTCCTCAAATTCGGAGCCGAACAATCTCAAACTAGTTAAATGAAGTAAGAACTAATTAATATAAGCTCACAAGATCGAATTCTAGCTATTCAAGCCATTTCCCAACTATTTACATGAGTTTCCTAAATTTTAACCCCGGGCCCACGTGCCCGGATTCCAAAACGTTTCAAAGGAAGTCTTTCCCTACTACCTAAGGATCAATAATATATGATTTCTAATTCATTTTATAGCAAATTTCGTGGTTAAATCTTAGTTTTATTAAAATCCTAGGTCTAGCTATAACCCCTTTGATTTTACCTAATTTTTGGTATTTAATCTACCTAATATACATGTATTTAAACTAAGGATGAATGAAAATAACTTACCTCACAATGTTATGTTGAAATCCCCTCTTTGGAAGCTCTCAAATCGCCCAAGTGTACAGTAGAAATGAAATAAATACTCTAAGTCCCGTTTTTAAAAACCATGCCCAGCCCTCTGATGTTGCAATTGCGACACCAGGCTCATAATTGTGAGGTCGCAATTGCGACAAATATATCGCAAATGCGAATAGCCCCCCTTTCCTGCCATGATCGCAAATGTGATGGAGGGGGTCGTAAATGCGAAGAGGAAGGTCACAAATGCGACCACTGCCCAATCGGTTCCAATTCGCAAATGCGAAGCCCCCCTCGCAATTGCGAGTTCGCAATTGTGATGACCCTCTCGCAATTGCGAAACCTGCAGCAGGGGCCACAAATACCAGAAAACTGGTGTGTTTTCCCACCTCCAACCATGCCCGAATCTCACCCGAGCCCTCGGGACTCTACTCCGAACACTCACGCAAGTCCTACAACAATGTGCAAACTTACTCAAGCAATCAAATCTCCTAATTAACACCTAAAACCACATATTTAGCACCAAAATGCATGAAATCCTCAAGAACACCTAAATTCCCATCTTTTCAACCGAATGTCCGAATCACGTCAATTCAATTCCGTTTCTCACCAAATTTTACAGATAAAACTAAAATATTATACCAAACCTATACCGGGCTCCGGAACCAACATATGGGTCTGATATCAGTGTGATCAAGCATTTTCCTTTTTATTAAACTCTTAGGATTTTAATTTAACAATTATCAATAAAAATTCATTACTCGGGCTAGGGACCTTAAAATTCGATTCCGGGCATATGCTCAGGTCCCATATTTTTCCACGGACCTCTCGGGACCGTCAAATCACGAGTCCAGGTCCATTTTTCCAAAACGTTGACTGAAGTCAAACTTGGTCTTTTAAGAGAATCTTAAAGGAACAATTAGACATATTTCACTCAAAACTCTTCCAACTCTCGAACCAACCGTCCCCGCAAGTCGTAAATTAGATAAGGCAAGTACGAAAGGTTTTATTTAGGGGAACGAGCTTCTAAAAAGAAAAATGATCATAGGAGTCGTTACATTCTCCACCTCTTAAACAAACGTTCGTCCTCGAACAAACATAGAAAAGTACCTAGACTGCAGAATAAGTGGGTATATCTGCTCCGCATGTCCTCCTTGGACTCCTAGGTCACCTCCTCGACCAGTTGGCCCCTCCACTGAATTCTCATCGCAGAAATCCTCTTGGACCTCAACTGGCAATAATGTCTATCAATAATAGCAACGAGCTCCTCCTCATAGCCCAAACTCTCATCTAACTGAATGGTACTAAAGTCCAACATGTGGGATAGGTCAGCATGATACTTTCGAAGCATCGAGACATGAAAAACTGGATAAACTCCCAATAAACTGGGGGGTAAGGCGAGCTCATAGGCAACCTCCCCAACTCGTCTCAACACCTCAAAGGGGCCAATAAACATTGGGTTCAACTTTCCCTTCTTCCCGAACCTCATAATGCACTTCATGGGAGAGACTTTCAAGAGAACCTTCTCGCCAACCATAAATGATACATCCCGCGCCTTCTAATCCGTGTAGCTCTTTTGTTTGGACTGAGTTATGCGAAGCCTCTCTTGAATCAACTTTACCTTATCCAAGGCATCCTGTACCAAATTTGTGCCAAGTAACTTAGCCTCACCAGGCTCAAACTACCCGATAGGAGAACGACAATGTCGACCATATAAAGCCTCGTACGGGGCCATCTCTATGCTGGACTGGTAGTTGTTGTTGTACGCAAACTCTTCTAAGGGAAAGAACTGATCCCACTGCCCTCCAAAGTCAATCACACATGCTCTAAGCATATCCTCCAAGATCTAAACTGTCCGCTCCGACTGTCCGTCGGTCTGAGGATAGAATGTTGTGCTAAGCTCTACACGAGTCCCCAGCTCACTCTGAACACCTCTCTAGAAATTGGAAGTGAACTGAGGGCCTCTGTCTGATATGATGGAAGCCGACATACCATGCAATCGGACTATCTCCAGAATATAAATCTGAGCATACCTCTCCGCTGTGTAAGTAGTCTCCACTGGAATGAAATGGGCCGACTTGGTCAACCTATCCACAATGACATACTGAATCAACCTTCCGCAAAGTCCGCGGCAACCCAACTACGAAGTCTATGGTGGTGCGTTCCCACTTCTACTCTGGTATAGGCATCTGCTGAAGTAGGCCACCCGGTCTCTTAATGTTCATACTTGACCTGCTGGTAATTCAAACACTTAGTCACATACTTCACTATGTCTTTCTTCATCCCCCGCCACCAGTAATGCTGCCTCAAATCACGATACATCTTCATAACTCCCGGGTGGATAGAATACCGTGAACTGTGTGCCTCCTCTAGGATCCTCTTCCTCAGACCATCAACATTAGGAACACATAGATGACCCTGGAGTCACAGAATGCCATCCTCACAAATAGAAACCTCTTTGGCACCTCCCTAAAGTACAGTCTCTCTGAGAGCTGCCAAATGTGGATCATCGAACTGTTAGGCCTTAATCTGCCCCAATAACGAAGGCTGAGCAACCATACATGCTAGAATACGGTTGGGCTATGAAATGTCCAACCTCACAAGTCTGTTAGCCAAGGACTGAATGTCCAAAGCTAGTGGCCTCTTCTCTGCTGGAATGAAGGCCAAACTACCCATACTCTCCGCCTTTCTGCTCAAGGCATCTACGACCACATTCGCCTTGCCCGGATGATAAAGAATGGTAATGTCATAATCCTTTAGTAGCTCGAGCCACCTGCGCTGCCTCAAAGTGAGATCCTTATGCTTGAACAAATAATGTAAGTTGTAGTGATCGGTATAAACCTCACAAGTCACCCCATACAAATAGTGCCTCCACATCTTAAGAGCATGAACAATCGCTGCCAACTCCAGATCGTGCACATGGTATTTATTCTCTTGAATCTTCAGTTGACGCAAAGCATATGCAATAACTCGCCCCTTCTGCATCAACACACATCCAAAACGACGCGTGAAGCGTCGCAATATATCGTATACATCCCCGCACCGGAAGGTAGTACAAAAACTGGTGTCGTAGTCAAAGCTGTCTTGAGCTTCTGAAAGCTCTCTTCACAATCATCATACCAATGGAATGGAGCACCCTTCTGAGTTAGTCTAGTCAAAGGTGACGCAATAGAGGAAAAGCCCTGCACAAATCGCCAGTAATAACCTGCTAATCACAAAATATTCCTGATCTCGATCATTGAAGTAGGATGTGGCCAACTCTGAACTGCCTCAATCTTTTTGGGATCCACCTTAATACCCTCTTCGGACACAATATGCCCCAAGAATGCCACTAACTCAAGCCAAAACTCGCATTTGGAGAACTTAGCATATAGCTTCTGCTCCTGCAAGGTCTGAAGCACTACTCTCAAATGCTGCTCGTACTCCCCCAAGTTACGTGAGTATATTAAGATGTCGTCAATGAAGACGATAACAAATGAATCGATATAAGGCTTGAATACCCTGTTCATCAGATCCATAAATGCTGCTGGTGCATTGGTCAAGCAAAATGACATCACTAGAAACTCATAATGGCCATATCTAGTCCTGAATGCAGTCTTCGGAACGTCCGAATCCCGAATCTTCAGATGATGATACCCTGAACTCAGGTCAATCTTAGAGAACACCCTAGCACCTTACAAATGGTCTAACAAATCATCAATATGAGGCAATGGATACTTGTTCTTGATGGAGACTTTGTTCAACTGGTGGTAATCAATGCACATCCGCATAGTCCCATCCTTCTTCTTTACAAATAACATTGGTGCACCCCAAGGCAATACACTGGGCCTAACAAACCCCTTCGGCAATAACTCCTCAAGATGCTCCTTCAACTCCTTAGGGGACATAAGATACGGTGGGATGGATATAGGCTGAGTCCCTGGAGCCAAATTGTTATAGAAATCAATATCTTAATCCAGAGGCATGCTAGGAAGGTCGGAAGGAAAAACATCGGTGAACTCTCGAACTACTGGGACTGAATCAATCGTCGGAGACTATGCAGTGGTGTCTCGAACATAAGCTAAATAAGCCAAACGCCCTTTCTCAACCATGTGATGAGCCTTCAAGAAGGATATAACCCTACTAGACGTATCAACTCTGGAACCCTTCCACTCCAATCTCGGCAACCCTGGCATCGCTAGTGAAAAAGTCTTGGCATGGCAATCTAGGACGGCGTGATATGGAGATAGCCAATCCATGCCTAGGATGACCTCAAAATCAATCATATTAGAAAGTGATCACACAGGTCTGGTAGATCTGATCCACAACCACAGAATCACCCACAAGAGTGGACATATGAACAGGAGTGCCCAAAGGCTCACGAGAAATAACTAGGAAACGATCAAACAGGGATGATACATATGAATAATTAGATCCTAGATCAAATAATACCGAAGCATCCCTACCACCGACGGAAATAGTACCTATGATGACGGCATCTGAGGCCCACGCATCTGGCATGGCTTGAAGGGCATAGAATCTGGCAGAAGCACCGACTGTCTGGCCCTTACCTGACTGAGCAGTAGCTGGATGATCTCTCCTTGCCTGACCTCCACCTCTAGAACGGCCTCTACCAGCCTGCCCTCCACCTCTAGGTGGTTGGGCAACTGGTGCTGGAGTCTGGTGCTGCCGACCCTGCTGCACCGCCTTGCCCCGAAGTCTAGGGCAATATCTCCTCATGTGACCAGGATCTCCGCACTCAAAACAACTCTGCGGTGTGGCGACCTACTATCTGGAGGGCTGACTCTGATAACCCAAAGATCCACTAGAAGAAGCCTGAATAGCCAGTGGACGATATAGACTCTCCGGCATAGCACTGAAATATAGACTGGAAGAATCCGAAGGACATGAATACCCACTGGAGGATCCCTGAATAGCTGGCGGGCGATAAGAACTCTCTGGCATAACGCTAAAATAGGAGCGCACTGGAGCACCCTGAGTAGGTGGTGGTGCTGAAACTGGGGGCCTGCTGGGCAGGCCCATCCTAAACTGACCCCTACCCCTAGCTGGGGCACCCCTAAACTCTTTGGAGAATCTAGCCCTTTTATCCCACATCATCTTCTCTCTACCCCTCAGGCAATAACCCTCAATCCTGAGAGCAATTTCAACCACTAGTTTATACCTTATACCCATCTCTACCTCCCGGGCCATACCAGATCGGATAGTGGGGTGCAACCCCGCAACGAACCTCCATACTCTCTCTTCCTCTGTGGGAAGTATCATGAGTGCATGGCGAGACAACTCAGAGAACCTTGCCTCATAATCGATCACTGACATCTGACCCTGCTCAAGATGCTCAAACTAATACTGCAGCTCCTCCATCTCTAGGGGTGGGATGTATCGATCCAAGAGTAACTATGTGAACTGACTCCAAGTGAGGGGAGGATAACCTGATGGCCTACCAAGTGCAAAAGACTGCCACCATTTACAGGCCCTGCCCTCCAACTGAAAAGTAGTGAAGTCAACTCCATGCGACTCCAATATCCTCATGTTGTGTAGCTTGTCCCTGCACCTGTCAACGAAGTCCTGAGCATCCTCGTGACGCTCACCCCCAAAAATTGGAGGGTGAAGCCTAGTCCATCTATCCAATAATTTCTGCGGATCACCAACCACAGCTAGCCTGGGCTGGGGTGCCACTGCAGTAACTGGTTGAGCCCCTTCTGCGGGTAGTGCACCCGAAGTCTGATATATTGCAATTGCATGACCTGGAGCCTGAGCAGTAGGGGTTTGGGATCCCCCTCCTTCCTGTGAAATAGCTGGGTCTGTTGGAAATAAACCAGCCTCAGTAATAGTGTCCATGAACCGTAGCATGCGGCCCATGACCTCCTGAAATCGTGGTGCTGTCATTAAATCCGCCGGGGTAGGATCAACTGCGGGCGCCTCGCCCTGCTCCTCAATAATAGGATCCCCCACAGGATCAGCTGATGGTGCTACTGGAACTGCTCTGGGATGACCTCGTCCCCTAACACGGGCTGGTTCCCTCCCCCGGCCTCAACCTCAGCCTCTAGCAACAGGGGGAGATGCTCCTCCTGAGTCCAGAACGTCAGCGATGCGAGTTCTCACCATCGGTGAGAGAATATGAGAGGAAAATTTAGTACACCAACCACTGCAAGATAGGAAGTGAATAAAGAGTAGTCTTTCCTAATACCCTATAGCCTCTCGAAGATAAAAACAGATGTCTCCGTACCGATCAAAAAGACTCTAATTAGGTTTCCCATAACTCGTGAGACCTACGTAAACTTAGTGCTCTGATACCATGTTGTCACGACCCACTTTCATAATAGGTCATGAAGGAACCCAACACCATTGCCGGGCAAGCCAAGTGCGGAAAACATTTCTAACTTTCTACGCTACTATTATCAGAATTTAAGTGAGATAAATACCCCAATTGCATCCGAAACCAAAAGTGATGGATAATGTAAGTAGCATAATAATACAAACCAAAAGTGAGTCCACTAATGTGTGTGCCAGAACCTGGTATCCCAAGCAACGGGCAGCTAGTAGAATATGCACCAAAAGGATATCATACTATCCTATTGTCTGAATCAGGGTAGACAGAAAATAAAAGTACAAAAGAAAGACTTCTTCGACTGCGGATCGGCATGGAGGAAAAGTAGCTCACCGTAAAAGTCTCTACCACAAGCTCAAGGATGCGCACCGGACTGGTAACCAGATATATCTGCCTCAGAACCTGTGCAATTAAGTACAGAAGCGTAGCATGAGTATATAAACAATATGTACCCTGTGAGTATCCCGTCTAATCTCGAAGAAGTAGAGATGAGAGGTCGACTTGATACTTACTAGGGTCAATATAATACAATAATAATGTGCTATGTTAAGCATAAAAGTCTCCAATAATTGATAAATTATAATGAGAAGCAGAATCATGTACTTAACCATATTTCGATTAACCATCTACATTACTTAAACACTTAGCACAAAAATATGTCATGACAAAGCTTTAGCATATATATATATATATATATATGTCATGCGCAATCAGTCGAGGTCGACGGCCCGCTCCAATAGAAAATAAACAGTGCACTGTCGGAGGTCGAACGACACGAACCATAGATGCATTTATTTACACCGAGGCGATCGGCCCGATCCACAATTATCAAGAAAACATCAAGAATACATACAAAGGTGCATTTATGAGCAAATAAATTCTTAAAAGGGTTTAACAACCTCACATGTTCACTTTTATTTCTTCCAAGTCTCTAGCATTTCGCAAACGATTATATTAACAAGAAATGTCGAGATAATCATAAATTAGGCATGATGTGGGTCCTAAACTACCCAAGAAATTAATATCATAGTAGCTACGCACGGACTCTCGTCACCTAGTACGTACGTAGCCCCCGCATTTAGTAGCAAATTTTCAATTTTTATACCTATGGGGACAATTCCCTCTTACAGGGTTAGAAAGGAGACTCACCTCGCTCCAAAGTGCATTTCCAATATCAAGAATAAGCCCATGTCCTCAAATTCGGAGCCGAACAATCTCAAACTAGTTAAATGAAGTAAGAACTAATTAATATAAGCTCACAAGATCGAATTCTATCTATTCAAGCCATTTCCCAACTATTTACATGAGTTTCCTAAATTTCAACCCCGAGCCCACGTGCCGGATTCCGAAACTTTTCGATGGAAGTCGTTCCCTACTACCTAAGGATCAATAATATGTGATTTCTAGTTCATTTCATAATAAATTTTGTGGTTAAATCTTAGTTTTATTAAAACCCTAGGTCTAGCTCTAACCCCTTTGATTTTACCTAATTTTTGGTGATTAATCTACCTAATATACATGTATTAAACTAAGAATGAATGAAAATAACTTACCTCACAATGTTATGTTGAAATCCCCTCTTTGGAAGCTCTCAAATCGCCCAAGTGTAGAGTAGAAATGAAATAAATGCTCTAGGTCCTGTTTTTAAAAACCATGCCCAGCCCTCTGATGTCGTAATTGCGACACCAGGCTCGCAATTGCGAGGTCGCAATTGCGACAATTATATCCCAAATGTGAACAACCCCCCTTTCCTGTCATGATCGCAAATGCAATGGAGGGGGTCGCAAATGCGGACATCCTAGGGTTCGCAAATGTGAAGAAAGGCTCGCAAATGCGGGCACCCTGGGTTCGCAAATGCGAAGAAGAAGGTCGCAAATGAGACCACTGCCTAGCCGGTCCTAGTTTGCAAATGCAAAGCCCCCCTCGCAATTGTGAGTTCACAATGGCGATGACCCTCTCGCAATTGCGAAACCTGCAGCAGGGACCACAAATACCAGAAAACTTGTGTGTTTTCCTAGCTCCAACCATGCCTGAATCTCACTCGAGCCCTCGGGGCTCCACTCCGAACACTCACGCAAGTCCTACAGCAATTTGTAAACTTGCTCAAGCAATTAAGTTGCCTAATTAAACACCTAAAACCACAGATTTAGCACCAAAATGCTTGAAATCCTCAAGAACACCTAAATTCCTATCTTTTCAACCGAACATCCGAATCACACCAATTCAATCCCGTTTCTCACCAAATTTCACAGATAAGACTAAAATATTATACCAAACCTGTATCGGGCTGTAGAACCAACATACGGGCCCGATATCAATGTGATCAAGCATATTTCCTTTCTATTAAACTCTTAGGATTTCAATTTAACAATTTTCAATAAAAATTCATTACTCGGGCTAGGGACCTCAGAATTCGATTCCGGGCATACGCCCAGGTCCCATATTTTTCCACAGATCTCCCGAGACTGTCAAATCACGGGTCCGAGTCCGTTTTCCCAAAAAGTTGACCGAAGTCAAACTTTATCTTTTAAGAGAATCTTAAAGGAACAATTAGACATATTTCACTCAAAACTTTTCCAACTCCCGAACCAACCATCCCCGCAAGTCGTAAATTAGCTAAGGAAAGTATGGAAGGTTTTATTTAGGGTAACGGGGTTCTAAAAGGCAAAACGACCAATCAGGTCGTTAAACCACCCACCGACCCCTACCCGTATAATATTTTTCAACCTATGTAAAAGGCTTTTTTATGCAAGATGAGGATGGTTCTAAAACATGGGTCAAGTTGGGCGGGTTGGGTTATGACCCATTATTTAGCCGATCTTGACCCTGCCCATCTTAACCCAAGTACATGCTGGGCTGGGTTGGCCAATAATCCATTTTCTAATTTAACCCATCTTGACCCGTCCAAATTCAACCTAACCCGCCCATTTACCACCCCTAAGCATCCTTACCAATCATTAAAGTACATATCTAGTAACAATAATCACAATTTACCATAAGAAAAGAAGGGGTTTGGGGGCAAATTATCAAAAGAGGTAGGGAGAGAGATAAGCAGCGAGATGTTTTTTTTTTAAAAAAAAAAAAGGAAAACATATAATTTGATACCTTTAAAAAGAGCTGTCAATATGAATATTTGAGGAGTTCGCTGCAGAATGATTTTTGGGAAGGGAAAAGGTCCAACTTTAACTCTCTACCTCTGAATATTATCTACATCTAACCTCCATTTTATATTAATCCAAATTATCAGCAAATTTTAAAAATTGACCCTCAGTCTATCAGGTGACCTACAATATCCCAAATTATTTTAATTAAGTCACTTATTTTTCTTCTTGATCCACTATTCTTGAAATAATTGGTATTTACTTGCTTTTGTAGTTGGAAAAAACTTAAGAGAGAGAAAAATTAAAACAATACAACGGTTAGGAAACAAAGTATAGTACATTGAAGAATCTAAATTAGGTAGCTTGTCTAAATTTCAAAACTATTTATAATACCTCAACTTTAATAAATTCGTTTCTCCAAAGGTATGTGATATTAGGCTATATAGATGATATTTACACCTTAATATTACCATGCTTTAGTGATGTTTTGTAGGCAAATTGCCAACAAAATGCTCTAAATGGTGTTCTTTTGTATCGCAGGGAATATTCTAAGTGAGGAAGCACCACGGAGTATTTTGGAAGCAATAATGTGAAGAAAATTCCCAAATTAAGAAGTACTTGAGCACAAAGAAGCAAAAAATGGAATGAGAGAATTCCACCGCGACCGCGGTGGAATCGCGACAGATCAAGTACTTGCGGCAAAATACTTAGAGTTCAAAGCGGTCACGCTGCGGTCTTGTCGCGACCACGGTGCACTGTTGACTCGCCAGGAATTTGGGGACTAAAGTATAAATTCGGGAAAACTTGTTCCAAACCTTTATAAGCTTTAGAAACTCGCCCAAGATTGTTTTAAGCTTGTTTTAGACTACTTTGGAGGCAAGAACACTGGTGACGAGTAACAAAACAATAAAATTCTTCTATATTCTTTTGATTATTCTTAATTACCCATTATGAATAATTTAGTGTTTTATCTTGTTTTGTCATGAGTAGCTAATTTCCTAGTCTAGGGTTTTGATGGAATTTATTAAAGGATGAACTTCTTGTTATGTTAATATAGTTTTTCAGTTTAATCTCTATTTGTTCAACTATGTTCTTGTTGTAGTTAATTGACAGGATCCTCAATTAGTTGTGCTTATTTAGTGTGCATAACTTGGGAGAGAGTGCATATTTAGGTCAATTGTTGAACAACAACACTCCCAAAGTATATTAGAGATCAATAACTGCGGGTTTAATGGCGGGATTAGGGATAACGAAGCCTTGGTGCAATCTAAAGTGAGCTATAATTGTCACACCTCCTTTTGACGCTACCGCACCCCGCGAAGGGCGTGTGGTAAAGAGAGTTTTTTCCAATTAAAGGGACAATCGAAACGGGATTTATTATTAAGATTCAGATTCGCCACTTGGGAGATTTATGGTGTCCCAAGTCACCGGTTGAATCCCGAATCGAGGAAAAGATTGACTATGTATTACAATCCGTGAACCAGAAATCCGAATAAGGAATTCTGTTAACCCAGGAGAAGGTGTTAGGCATTCCCGAGTTTCGTGGTTCTAGCACGGTCGCTCAACTATCATATTCGGCTTATTTATCTGATTCATAACATGATTTAACTTATGTGCAAATTTTAACCTTTAACCGCTTTTAATTATTTTTTAAGGAAAATTGAACGTCGTTAAAAATATATTTTTGGATCACGTCACATGAAATGCTCCCGGATCCTCGACACATTTTATTCAATGTTTTGGGATTTGGATTTGGGTCGCATGAAATGCACACCCGAATTTAGGAGGGTAAAATTATTAAAGGCGCGCCTAAAGAGACTAACGCCTTATTATTTTGGGGAAGGCCGTGAAATTCGCTAAACAGCCCGTCCCGAAAGCTAAGTATTTTAATATATATACATTTATGAGGCCCTGCATTTCACGTTTTATTTGGCGAGGCTCGTCTCATTTATTTTAAAAGGATCATCCTAAAGTAAACTACGATTTTTTTTTGTCTCTAATAATAAACAAACAAAAAACCTAGTTAATTAATCATTATTTAAGGATTACTACATTTAAATTTCGACTCTTTTATCAAAAGCACATTTTTTTTAAAGCAAAATATACGGACCATCCAATTAACGAAGATACTAGAACAAAGTACAAAGCATTGTGATTTAATGAGGCTGCCCAAAAATGAAATCCGTACCAAACATGGAACTATTAATTCAATTATTTGCACACAATTACAAATTCAACAAAGCATGAACTAGCATTGTATTTCAACATCCCATATACATATTACCAAAGGAAAATACGAGGGACATGGGGCAGATATGACCTACTTGTGATTAACCTCTAATGCGTTGGAACTGCGACGGAACCTCGACGGCGAACTTCTACCTCGGAACCGCTGAATATCGGTTGATTTCGAGATTGTTTTTCCGCTATTTTTCGAGCTAATTTTGGACTATTTTTGTTGGGTGTTAGGAGAGGAGGGAGACTGGTTTTTTTATAATGGAGAAGAATAAGAACCGTCAAGAGGGTCGTCCCTCACTGCCCTGTATATCCTATGTATACGGAATGTATATCTAATGTACCCTGTCTCCCAGGTCCCGTTTTTTTCCTGTAATCTATCTAAACCATCCCCAGATCACTCTCTCTTGCCCCCTTTTTAACTTCCCTTGCAGAATGGGGAGGTACCAAATTTTTCTTCCTTTTTCAGTGTATATCTACTGTATATTCAATGTATACAGAGTATATACATATCTCTCCTCTACTTCCTCTTCTAGAATTTTTCGTTATCTCACTTATATCTCCCCCTCCCTTCACGTTTCTGACCGTGTATATATGAAAAATTAAGACTTAAGCTCTTCCAAAAAGGTTAGTCCAAATCCCCCTTTAAAACCCCACTAATCCATGTTTTGTTTTCCATGTTTTGTTCTCTATGTTTTCTTCCTTAAAATGAGTAAAGGTGTCTCCCCATGGTCTTGTGTTATGTGTAGGGTGTGGATGGTTTGGATTGTTATGGGTTAGGTCCGAATTTTAGGCAAAATATGGATCGTTTGAACCCGAATATTATTCTTTGCCGGGAACCGAGAGTAATAACACGATTTTATTTAATTAATCCTACATAAGAAAAATAACTATTAAAATGAGACTAACAATTAAAACAAAACTATGTTTTTTTTGTAATTGTCGTTTTATATAAAGATAAAAATATAAACTATTTTTGTACTTTTAAAAGATTAAAATGGCTACAAAACATTAATAAAATTATTTTTTTTTGTAATTTTCGAAATTATATAAAGATTAAAAATAAGGTACTATTTTTTGTATTTTTTCAATTTTATGAGAAATACATAAACTAAAATATATATATCTTTTTTTTAAATTTTTTTTATTTTGTGACGGAATAAAGTAAAAAATAGTCAAAATTAGCTGAAATAGCTATATTAGACCTAAACTAAATATTTTACGCTAAAAATGTAAAAATTCTTGGGGAGGGTCAAAAATTACATGTCTACAATAATAAACAAAGCCAACTAGCGTATCTCGGGACAGTGCGTCTAGTAAATTATCGGGATTACTCGGGAGAGATTTACGGTAATAAGAGTGCTCATGATTGATAGATATGATTAGGCAATTCTATGTGAAAAATAACCAGAAGAGATTCCATCAATAGGGGAAATCATAACCTTAGAACCTTCTCTTAATTGTTTACAACTTAATTATAGCTAGTTTTCAGTTGCTTATTTACATTCATTCTTAGTGAGTAGAAACATCATCAATTGTTATTCACAATGTTTGGGAAGTTGATTCCGTAGAATTTAGTAAGTCTAACAAAAGTAATTGATAGGTTAATTCCTTGTGGGTTCGACTCTAGGCTAAATACTTAGTTTATATTTGCAACTTCTGCGTGTCCTTTTATTAAGGCATAGTTTGGCGTGATCAAATTTTTGCACCGTTGCCGGGGAGTTAACGGTGTTATCAATTATAATTGAAAGAAATATAAAATTTCTTAGTGTAGTCAGTTTTCTCTATACCCAATCTATACATTGAAATTTTAACGTTTGTTGAGTTGGTTGTACAGGTGCATGCCTAGAAACTACCCGAGAACTGGTGAAGTATTCGAAGCTTTATCTGATCCCGAGAAAGATTTTAAGGCCTTGAATCGGCCCAACCGGAAAGGCAAACAGTAAAAAACAATTAAACAAACCGAATCGAACATGGGAGATCACGAAGAAAACCCACTGGCACCTCTTGTGCCAAAAGTTGCTCTCTATGACTGGGCACAACCCACAACTGAAAATCTGGCCACATCGATTGTAGTCCTGCAGATACAGGCTGAATCATTCCAAAACAAGGGACTATTTTCGGGGTCACAAGTCGAAGATCCTCTATAGCACTTGAAGAATTCCATGTCAATCTGCAAAACCCAAAGGCAGCCCAACGTAACTCCGGAAGCAATCAAGATGTGATTGTTTTCATTTTCAGTAATAGGAGCTGCCCAAGCATGGCTAAACTCACTCCCCATAAATTCCACAACAACTTGGAAGGAGTTAGTCAAGTAATTACATAACAAGTTCTACCCATACAACAAGGTTGCTCAACAAATTGATGAAATTTTGAGTTTTGAATAGAGACCAATGGAGACACTGCATGAAACATGAGAACACTTCAAAGGGATGCTGGTTATATGTCCGCACCATGGTATTCCAGATCTGATGTTGGGGCAATGGTTTTACATGGGATTGTCAAATAGTGTGAAGAACATAGTTGATACTTCAGCTGGTGGAGCATTTTTTAGCAAAACATGGAGAGACAACCAGAGTTTGCTTGACAAGATGGCACAAAATTCGGGATGGACAACCGGGAGTGCACCTATCACCCCAGTGGTTCACTTAATGCCCTTAGATCCATCCAACTCTATGGCTGAAAATATGGCCACCTTATTGACACAGATGAGTATATTCACCAAAAAGGTGGAAGAATCAGGGCAGAAGCAGCAGCTACACATTGTAGATACTACCAACGGGGGCTTGTGCACATCTTGCATTAGTCAGCCAATTGTTAACCAGTGGAATGCGGAACATGATCATCATCACTACCTTGAAGACATGAATTATGTGTTTAATTATGGATGCCAGAGACAGGGTGGTCAAAATTGGGGGCAGCAACAACCATATAGGCCAGTCCAGCCACAGTTCAATAATGGAAACATGGGAGGTATGGGACCTCCTAATAATACGACACCTTACCAAAGGCCACATGGATACAATAATCAGAATCAACAGTACGGGTATCATCCTCCTCAGTAGCAACATGGTGGACGGTAGGAAGATGTGTTTGCTATACTCGAAGCAATGATGCAGCAGGTTATTGGGTCTAATGTAAAAATTAGTGGAGTAGATGCACATGATTCAGCTATCAAGAATATTGAAGTGCAGATGGATCAAATTTCGATGTCTTTGAATAATCGTCCTCATGGGACATTACCTGCAGGCACTCAAATAAATCTAAAAGGTCAAGGCCTCAAGCAACTAATGGCAGTGAGTCTACGAAATGGCAGAGACCTAGACATGGAACAAGAGAGGGCTCGAGAAACCAGATAGACTAAAACACTTATACCAGTGCCTATTGAGCTGGATGACTCAACGAAACTGACAGAGATGACAGTCCAGCCTTCTTAGGAAGAACAGAACATTCAGATTGAAGTTGAGAAAGAAGTTGAGACAGCCCATGAACAGGTAGTTGAGGTGGCAGTTGATAAAGAGCAATCCTAAATCATTGGGAAGAAGAGACCTCCTCCACCATTCCCTCAAAGGCTGGCCAAGTACCAAAAAGAGGAGCAATACAAGAAATTCTTGGAGATGTTGAAACAAATCCAGGTAAATATTCCATTGATAGATGCTTTGAAAGAGATGTCTAGATATGCAAAAATGATGAATGACTTAATGTCCCGGAAGTTTGATTGGCCACAATGACTCTTACTCAGACCTGTAGTGCAGTGGTGACTAGACCGATTGCGGAGAAGCTATTTGACCCAGGGAGCTTTACAATTCCCTGCACTATTGATATTTTTGCTTTCGCTAAGGCACTTTGTGATCTAGGGGCCAGCATAAATCTTATGCCCCTAGCAATTTAAAAGAGGCTGGGGATTGGAAGAGCTAGGCCCATCTCTATTGTTGCAGCTAGCTAACAAAACTGTAAAAAGACCCTCTGGTATCCTGGATGATGTATTGATTCAGGCAGTCAAATTGTGTTCCATGCTGATTTTGTAATCTTAGACTACAAGGTGGATGAAGAAATTTCCATAACTTTGGGAAGGCCGTTCTTGGCCACTGGGATAGCTCTCATCGATTGTGAGACTGGGGAGCTCAAGATGAGATTGAACGACGAAGAGATAACATTCAATGTGCAAAAATCTATGAGGCGACCAAGAGAATTCACCAATTGCTCTCTTATTGATATCGTGGATGTAATCGTAGAAATTGATGATGAGATGCTGACTATTGAGGATCCTCTTGCTGCATGTTTGATGAATTTAGATAAAGTGAATGGAGAAGAACTGGCAGAATGGGTGTTGGCATGAGAGGGCAGAGGGTTCTGGGATAGAACTCTTGAATTTGAGCCCTTACACATAGAAAATAGAGAAACTCCTCCAGCTAAGCCATCCATTGAAGAACCACCAAAGCTGGAATTGAATCCATTACTAGCCCATCTCAGGTATGAGTTCCTTGGACCTGACTCCACATTACCTCTTATTTTCTCATATAGTTTGTTAGATGTGCATGCACAACAACTCTTGCAGGTACTCAAGAAGTGTAAGACTGCTATTGGGTAGATTATGGTAGACATTAAGGGGATCAGTCCCGCCTACTGTATGCATAAAATTCTGCTGGAAGAGGGACACAAACTTTCCAGGGAACATCAAAGAAGGTTGAACCTCAATATGAAGGAAGTGGTGAAGAAATAAGTGATAAAGTGATTAGATGAGGGAATCATTTTCCCAATGACAGCAACTGGGTTAGCCCAGTGCAATGTCTGCCTAAGAAGGGTGGCATGATGGTGAAAAAAAATGATAACAATGAACTGATCTCAACACGAACTGTTACGGGCTGGAGAATTTGCATGGACTACAGAAAGTTAAATCTAGCCACCCGGAAAGACCACTTCCCACTTGCCTTTATTGATCAAATGCTAGACGGATTGGCATAGAGGTCTCACTTCTATTTTCTGGATGGGTACTCAGGGTACAATCAAATCTCTATTGCACCTGAGGGCAGAGAAAAGACCTCCTTCACTTGCCCTTATGGCATTTATGCCTTTCGGGGGATGCCATTTGGCTTATGCAATGCACCCACCAAATTCCAAAGGTTCATGATGGCCATATTCACTGACATGGTAGAGGATATAATGGAGGTATTCATGGATGATTTCTCAGTGGTGCGGAACTTATTTGATGAGTGCCTTATGAATCTGCCTCGTGTGCTAAAGTGGTGAGACTAGCCCGGTTCTTAATTCGGAGAAGTGCCACTTTATGGTACAAAAGGGCATAATCTTGGGGCACTGGGTGTCAAGTAAAGGAATTAAGGTGGACCACGCTAAAGTTGATATGATAGCAAAGCTGCCACCTCTAACTTCAGTCAAAACAGTCAGGAGCTTTCTCGGGCATGCCAATTTTTACCATAGATTCATAAGAGACTTCTCTAAAATTGCGAACCCTCTCTGTAAGTTGTTAGAAAAGATCACTCATTCTTGTTTTCTGATGATTGCAGGTTCGAGGAGCTGAAAAAGAGGCTGGTCACATCACCAATCATTGTTTCCCCCGATTGGGAGTAGCCATTTGAACTCATGTGTGATGCCAGTGACTATGCATTGGGGGCAGTGCTGGAACAGCAGAAAGACAAACTAATGCATCCAATCTACTATGCAAGTAGAACGCTGAGTGGACCCCAACTGAACTATACTGTGACAGAGAAGGAGATGTTGGCTGTTGTATTTGCTTTCGATAAATTCATATCATACCTGATCGGCTCTAAGGTAATTGTATACACTGACCATGTAGCTCTTAGGAACTTGATTGAGAAGAAGGAATCTAAACCGCGCCTAATTCGTTGGGTGATGTTATTCCAAGAGTTCGTCCTCAAAATTCGTGATCGTAGGGGCACAGAAAATCAAGTCACTGATCATCTATCACGACTTGAGGGAGCTAAAAATTCAAATGAGGTTGAGGACATTCTGGAAACCTTTCCAGCGAGCAACTGATCGCAACCAATCTTGAGGAAGTGCCTTGGTATGCAGACTTTGCAGCCTACCTGGCGTGTGGCATAATTCCTTATGATCTTTCCTCTATTCAAAAGAAAACGTTTTATCATGACTGCCGCATGTATTATTGGGATGAACCTTATCTGTTTCGAATATGTGTTGATAATATGATCCAGAGGTGTGTCCCCGAGATAGAATAATCTTCTGTTTTGCAGGCATGTCATGCATCAGCATATGGAGGGCATTTTGGAGGAGTTAGGACAGTTGCAAAAGTGCTAGAAGTCGGGTTCTTTTGGCCAACAGTGGTCAAAGATGCGCACCAATGGGTGAAGGGCTGCAATGAATGCCAGCGAACCGAGAACATTTCCCGGCGCCATGATATGACAATAAATCCGATTCAAGAGGTGGAAGTATTTGATGTTTGGGGAATTGAATTCATAGATCCCTTTGTTAGCTCCTTTGGAAATAAGTACATACTTGTTACTGTAGATTATGTTTCCAAATGGGTAGAAGCTGCATCATTTCCCACTAATGATGCAAGAGTAGTGGTGGGTTTTTTTAAGAAGAACATATTCACCCGTTTTGGGACACCGAGAGTTATCATCAGTGATGGAGGCACCCACTTCTATAATTGAGCCTTTGAAAAGTTGCTAGCAAAGTATGATATGCATCACAGGGTGGCAACACCGTATCATCTGTAGAAAAGTGGACAGGTGGAACTGTCTAATAGAGAAATAAAGAGTG
Organism: Nicotiana glauca; assembly: GCA_026770625.1. Classification (NCBI taxonomy): domain Eukaryota; kingdom Viridiplantae; phylum Streptophyta; class Magnoliopsida; order Solanales; family Solanaceae; genus Nicotiana; species Nicotiana glauca. Next base: position 85,309 of record MU781969.1, read on the forward strand.
TATTGACCAAGACTGTAAACGCCACATGAACTGATTGGGCAAAAAAGCTAGATGATGCACTCTAGGCTTATATAACTGCTTTCAAAACACCAATTGGTATGTCACCATATAAGTTGGTGTTTGGGAAGGCTTGCCACTTGCTAGTGGAACTTGAACATAAAGCTTGGTGGGCACTGAAACAGCTGAACCTAGACATTGAGGCTGCGGGCGCAGCGAGAATAACTGAATTGCATGAGCTTGACGAGTTCAGATATTTGGCTTTTGAGAGCACAAGGTTGTACAAGGAGAGAATGAAGAGGTTGCATTACCAGAACATTATTGAGCGACATTTCAACCCCGGGGACAAGGTATTGCTCTATAACTCAAGATTAAGGTTATTCCCGGGTAAGCTCAATTCACGATGGTTTGGTCCATTTCGGGTGGTCGAATTATTCCCTTTAGGGGCTGTGGAAATTACCTCAGAGAAAGACTCTCACACATTTAGAGTCAATGGGTAGCGATTGAAGTTATATGTAGATCTGAATGAACCAAAAGAAGTGACAGAGATCAACCTGACGGAACCTCAAAGGTCGAGCAAACCGTAAATGCACTTATCTGCGTCGTGCCACGATGTTAAATCAGGCGTTGCGTGGGAGGTAACACACGACTGTTGTATTTTATTCGTTGTATGTAACCATGATTAAAAAAAACTGGTCAAACCACCGTGACTGCAGGGGAGAGGCGAGGATTCTACCTCGATGGTTTGCAGTTCATCGCGACCGCGTTGAAACCGCGGTAGAACTGCAGTGAAAGAGTATCATTCTGCCTAAAAAATTCCTACTCACCGCGGTGGGACCTCAGTAAGTCGTAAAAGTGCGGAGCCCAGGTAAGTAATTCAAATTTTTTATTTATTTTTTGTTTTACTTTATTTTTGAACACACATCCCCCTCTCTTTTCTTTTTGTATTGTATGTAGTTATATGCTAGCCTAGTGTTGTAATTGTGTAGTGATTTTTAATTGATTTTTATTAGTTTCTTATTGTTTTCTTGTGAATTTAATATTTGGGGACTGATTGGTGAAGGGGTTGTGTGTATAATGTGGTAAAAGGGGGTGTATGTTTGTAGGTGTTGAAGGAAGTGTTATGGGGTATGATGGTATAGTAGAATCTTTGATTTGGGAGGGGGGGAATTGATGTCACATTATGGGCTATTTTGTCTTGCCCACAAGGTGTTTAGGGAATTTCCCCAATTGAGTTATAAGGCGCTAATATGACATGGTTGTGGTAAAGTCTGAGTAACCACCCATAGTCACACATTTCACACACTCACTAATAGGTGTTTCTCTGTTTGACGGGTAAAATGAGTTCATCTAGGAAGAGACGCAACACCGGGTCCTCCACTAATGGATTGGGTAGCTCCTCTAGAGCTAGGAGCCAAGCCAGTGCGCCTCAGTGTGACCGAGCTAGGTTTGTCTCCAAACCGGCAGAGAACCGGTACAATGCAAAGGCAGCTACAAAATTGCTACATAAGGTGCATATTGACCGACAAGCCTTAGAGGTGGAATACCCGAATATCTTCAATGAGTTGAGGACCTCTTCTTCGAGGTACTGGAGGAGGCCAATGTTCAGATAGTTAGGGAGTTTTATGCTAACTGCACGAAACATAAGAATGGGGTTGTTACTGTGCGCAATACCTAGGTAAATGCATCCATCGAGACCATCCACAGGGTGTACCGGCTGCCAATGTTCAGGAGGGAATCTGATGATTATCGTACTTTTAGCTCAACACGTGCCTTGTGGCCAACTCTTCTGGAGACTATATGTGTGCTAGACAGAGAATACACATGGATAAAGCCCAGGATCACACTTAACTCTCAGTCTCTCACTTGGGAGGCTAAGTGTTGGCTCACCATTATCAACAGTCGGTTGTTTCCCTCTAGCAACACGACCGATGTCAATCTACCATAGGCGTCAACAATCTTTTGTTTCATGGCCCACAGAGATTTTGATGTGGCCAGGCTCCTCCATGATGAGATGCTCATTAGATCATCTGAGTTACTCAAGGGCTTCTACTTCCCTTCTCTAGTCACCAGGCTGTGTCGTCTTGCTAGAGTCCCTGAAGACTTTAGAGTTGATGGGAAATTACCACTGAAAACCCCGTTCTTGATAAGAAAAATTAGAATTGGGATGGAGCCAGTGGTGAATGTTGATGACTCGGATGATGACACTGATGATGAAGATGTTGAGGTAGCTGAGGTCCCATCACCTCCGAGAGCGGGAGAGGCAAGCCCATCATAGCCCCACTGGAGCACCCACATGATAGTTTTGGAGCAGGAGATGGCTGGGTTATGTACCTTAGTCACTGAAGTGGGTGCCCGTGTAGGCGCGGTGGCTGACCGGTAGGTAAAGTCGGAGAAGAAATTCTTAGGATGATTGTGAGCTCTGGGTCATGCTTGCAATGTGAATCCAGACACTGTCTCCGATCAGGAGTGATCTTTCAAGGAAGTTTCTTTACCTCACTGTTCTTTAAATTTTTATGCCATGGGGACATGTCTACATTTTAAGTGTGGGGTGGGGGATACTTCAGTGTATGTATGTATTTGTAACAATTAACCATTTGATTTTTTTTTGTTGTTTTGCTTTGATTGCTTTTGGTGGTTTGAGTAATAATTCATTAGGTAAGTGACCCCGATGACAGATCTCTTTCTGTGGGGTTCTTGAGGGACTAAGTCGATAAAAAAAGGGGAATATGGAGACTATTCCTGATGACGGATCCTTTAGACAATTTTCTTGAGGGAAGTAAGTCTAGAGAAAAGATCAAAAATATTTTTTTTTATTTTTAGGTAGTGTAGTAACTCCCCCTTGATTTTTCTTTGGGCCACGGTTCTTTTCCAAGGGTTTAGCTTGAACCGGGTGTAGGTAGTTTTTTTTATTTTTTTTATTTGTAGTTAGGACTAATGGTCTACGAGCTAAGATGGAAGGAGAAACCCTTAGCGTGGATACACCTGAACACAATAGAAACTAGAGTGTAACACTTAGTCTCAGTGGTTGATTCTTGCCGAAGTGCCTTAAGTTGCATGTTTGTCACTAACTTGAATACTCAGAAGAGAATGTCTTGATAAGCCAATCTGGAATGAGTCATATGCCATGTGGGTGTGAGTTATACTATATTCCATGATTCACATTTGATTCCTAGAACTTGCCCTGTGTGTTTACAAAGAGAAATAGTAGTTTCATTCAGTTCTAGGAGTGATATAGGCATTTCTTTGTCGAGCAAGCCATATAAAGTAAACCCACCTGAATGTAACACATCTTAGTTAACCCCGTCAAGCCTATAAGCCTGATTCTTTGACAACCACATTGCGAACCTTACCTAATTGTTTGAATAGCCTGCTGTTTGAACCCTTTTACATCCCATAAGCACTTGAATGGTATTGAAATTATGCAAAAGCAAAAGTGTGGGGTGGTGGTTTGGTTTTTGAGTGGAACCATTGAAATAGAGAAAATGTGTAGAATGTTAAAGGGTATAAGAATAAGAACCACTCAAAAAAAATGATGAGCAAAATGTAGTAATTGATAAGTGGTGGTTTGTTACAATTGCACCTAATGGATGGGAATGTTGTAAATAAAAATTGGTGGAGTGTTTGGTTGAAATAAGTATGGTTTGAAAGGTTAATGTAATTGTATTAAAAGTGCTTAGGGAGGTTAGTCACTATATCCAAATATATTCTACGCGTCCCTAAGACTACATTACAACCAAGTGAAGTCATATTGATCTTAAACTAAGTGGGCTCGGTTAGTAGAGTATTACACTACGGTAAAGCCTATGGTGCATCTTTGTGGCATGTGAATGTTATTTTGGAGAATGAGCGAATTTTGTCCATCTGAGTTCCTAATTGTTTTAATCATATTAAGTGTGGAACTACTCTTTTGTGTGATGTGAGGGCACGTGATTCACAAAGGAAAGGTAAGTTTTGACTCTTGCATAGAGTAGTTTGAGCAAGTACGAATGTTGCGTGGTACGAGAGATTCGACTTTTGAGGTAAATGTTGTTCACTACTAGGTGCAACTTTGGTAAATTGTTGAAAGTGTGAGTCGTTAAGGGAAAATCTTAGGGAAGGAACTTTGATAGAGTGTGATGGATTGCTAGAGCACTAGCAATGATTTAAGTGTGGGTATTGATATTAGGCTATATAGATGATATTTACACCTTAATATTACCATATTTTATTGTTGTTTTATAGGCAACTTGCCAAAAAAATGCTCTAAATGGTGTTCTTTTGTTTTGCAGGGAATATTCTAAGTGAGAAAGCACCACGGAGTGCTTTGGAGGCAATAATGTAAAGAAAACGCCCAAATCAAGAAGTACCCGAGCACAAAGAAGCAAAACATGGACTGAGAGAATTCCACTACGACTGCGGTGGAACCGCAGTAGAACTGCGACAGATCAAGTACTTGCGGTAGAATACTCAGCGTTCACCGAGGTCGAGCCGCGGTCTTTCCGCGATCGCGGTGCACTGTTCACTCACCAGGAATTTGGGGACCAAAGTGTAAATTCGGAAAAACTTGTTCCAAACCCTTACAAGCTTTAGAAACTCACCCAAGAATGTTTTAAGCTTATTTTAGACTACTTTTGAGGCAAGAATACGGGTGACAAGAGTAACAAAACATTAGAATTCTTCTATCTTCTTTTGATTATTCTCAATTACCCATTATGAATAATTTAGTAGTTTTATTTTGTCATGAGTAGCTAATTTCTAGTCTAGGGTTTTGATGTAATCTATTGAAGGATGAACTTCTTGTTATGTGAATATAGTTTTCCAATTTAGTCTCTATTTGTTCAACTATGTGCTTGTTGTAGTTAATTGACAGGATCCTCAATTAGTTGTACCTATTTAGTGTGCATAACTCGGGAGAGAGTGCATATTTAGGTCAACTGTTGAATAACACCACTCCCAAAGTATATGAGGGATCAATAACTGCGGGTTTAAAGGCGGGATCTGGGATAACGAAGTCTTGGATGCAATCTAAAGTTAACTGTAATAAACAAATCCAACTAGTGTATCTTAGGAGAGTGCGTCTAGTAAATTATCGTAATTACTCGAAAGAGATTTATTGTAATAAGATTGCTCATGATTGATTGAGATGATTAGGAAATTCTATGTGAAAAATAACCAGAAGGGATTCCATCAATAGGGGAAATCATAACCTTAGAACCTTCTCTTAATTGTTTACAACTTAATCATAGCTAGTTTTCAGTTGCTTATTTACATTCATTCTTAGTCAGTAGAAACATCAACAATTGTTATTCACAACGTTTGGGAAGTTGATTCCATAGAATTTAGTAAGTCTAAAGTAATTGGTAGGTTAATTCTTTATGAGTTCGACTCTGGGCTAAATACTCAGATTATATTTGCAACGCCCGCGTGTCCTTTTATTAAGGCATAATTGGGCGTGATCAGTTTGGAGACTTTGCAAGTATTAGTGATAGAAGTTGAAGTTTCTTGGAAACTCTGTATTGTCGATTCAATTTTGCTTTAATCAAATGCTTATACATTGTGCACTCTTAAGTTAGTCGATCAAACTCTATACTAGTCAGACTATAACAAAATATATTCGAATATACATGTCGAGCAGTTGCATGTAATACACAATAAATAGACCCACTGAATTTTGCGATGTGTATAAGGTAAAAATAAATAAAATGTTAAATCAATTCCAATATCATTATCACAAGAAGAAAAGTGGGTGAATGATAATTAAAAATATTCATGAATAATTTGTATAGTTTAGTACCTTTAACATTCACATCAATAGTAATTTCTGATTTAGACATTGCAACTATTTGTTTTTTGACGTTATTCTTTTGTGGTTGATTGTTGTCTAGTTGTTTGCTTCTAGTACCGGAGCGGAGGCCAAAATTTTACGGTATCGCCAGTTTTCGGACTGGTCAATCAAAAATAGCCAGCATTTACCAAGTCAATGAAAAATAGCCACTGTTTTGCTGAAATAAAGACCGGTTTAGCATAATATATTGGAGTTCGGTGCACTTGTGTATGAACTCCAGCATATTATGCTGGACCGGTATACTTTGCTGGCTCTAGTATAATATACTGGAGACTGGAGCACTGGTGATCCAAACTCTAGTATATTATACTGGACCATTATACTTGCTGGAACTCCAGTATATTATGCTGGAGTTCTAGTGTATTTATGCTGGAACTCCATGGAGTTCCAGCATACTATCCTGGAACTCCAGTATAATATGCTAGAGTTCAAGTATACTTATGCTGGAACTCCAACATAATATACTAAAATATTTTCCGGGTTTTGAACAGTATTTTCGCTCAGATTTATCTTGACATAAAAAATAGTTAAATTTCGATTACTTTTGAAATTAGACTATTTTTGAATGACCAGTTATAAATCTGGCTATTTTTAAGAATATCTCGAGCGGAGAGGCTTCCCACAAGCCTCAAAAGATTGAGATTTATTTATTTTCATGATTACGATTTTGATACATTTACTCCTTATTTTAAGTTTAGAATTGGTCGGATTTGCATTTAACTTACGAGAATCACTTGATAAGTTTCAAGTTGGGAGTGACTCAAAGAAGCACAAAATATTCTAGTACAAAGTTTATGGTATACATTACCATTTCATATAACAATTGTTAAGCAAGAGAATCGCTTGATAAATTATCATCCAATGATGTGGCCTAGTGGTCAATGAAGTAGGTGAGAACCATGAGGTCTCGGCTCAAGTCGCAGCAGAGGCTATGATTTCTTCCCATCTATCCAAGCTTTGGTGAATAAAGTTACCTAGTAACTATTGCCGGTGGAAGGCGATAAGTATCCCGTAGGATTAGTCGATATGCACATGGTATTCAGGTCATTTTCTGGTCGTGTAATTCAAAGTTTATGGTACATATTACCATTTCATATAACAATATTCTACCAGTTTGTGGCTAGAGAAGAAGTATCAAGAGCCAAGAGTAGACCATTTGAAGCTCTTTTTTTCTTTTTTATTGAGATTGAAGCATTTGAAGCTATTCATTGTTGTTCCTTTCTTCCTTACTAGCAGCAACAGCTGCCTCCTGGAATCTCTTCTTAGGGGTGGCAATTTGAGTCCAAACGCATCTAACCCGCCTAACACGTTCAGAGATTAATGATCGGGTTACAAACATTTTAGCTTATGGGTCAATTTGGACTGAGCCCTAGTTAACCCATTATTTTTATAGCTCATTCTGACTCATTAAGCAGCCCAAATATAACCCATGAAACTCATCCAAAATAAAAGGTATCTCAACCCTACTTATGTAGAAATTTATTGACCTTGATCCGCTCAAACTCAGTCCAACCTTCCCATTTGCCACCCTATCTCTTCCAATAATTCAGCAGATTATTGGAGCAGATGAATGTAGTGTTTCCCAACAGCAGTTTCAATGTGAAAGTTTTGGATCTTTTTGATGATTGATATGAAAGTATAGGATATTGTTATATACGCCTTTGGTGTAACCTTGTGTCATACTAACAGTTTCTCCAAGACTTTAGCTTTTGCAAGTCTATTTCCAGTATAATAATTCTATTTTTTGTAAGGTGAGGTATTTTTGGAGGGAGGGATGCCGAGGGCCTATCGTAAATAACTTTCTCTATTACAGGGTATGGGTAAGGTCTGCGTACACGCTATCCTCCCCAGACCCCACTGGTGGGATTATACATACTGGGTTGTTCGGTTGTTGTTGTTGTATCAGATTGCTATAAATCAACAAAAAACTTTGTGAATTTCATAAATTTTGAAACTCTTGAAGATCTGTATGACTTACCTATGGTTCACACTTGAAAATATTATGGTACCATTAGTTTTGCATTTAGTCAACATATCACTTTTTATTGGTGGAACATAGTGTGTTTCTCATACAATTTGCAAGATAAATGATCAGAAAAATACTTCATCCATTTTTTCTAAACAAATTGAAACCCGCACTTAACGCACGGGGTGGCTAGGCTCGTGAAAAAGTAAAAGAAAGAGGAACTCAAGGGCGTAGCCTAGCAGTCAATGAAGTAGATGAAAAAGTGTAAGAGACCATAGTTCAAATTTGATAGGTTGTATTCATATTTGCTTGCTAAAGTCTTGGTGGGCAGAATTAATCACTACCTGTATTGATAGCAGGTATCTAGTAGAATAATCGAGGTGGCAAATCGTCCTAAAGACTACCGTTATTCGAAACAAAGGAAAGGACATGCAATTTACAGCTGAATGATTACTCCTAGAAAGTTATATGATGTACAATCTTCTACCAACTTCAACCAAAATAAACACAATATAAAAGGATCTTGCATTGACAAACTTGACAGTTGCATAGCCATTTGCATCATTCTACAAGCATTCTGCTTGCACCATAGTGTGCAACTCCATTAAGCAATTACTTCCATTGGTTAACTTATTTCAGTACATATTTTTTCTTAAAATTTTAAAAAGAAACACCTATCAAAGGGTATACTACATTACTCATCATTGTTTGCTAGCAAATGAATCTTAATACTGTAAGCAGAACATTTCTAAAAGAAACTTGTCTGCAGATAGTTAACACGAGATGCGCGAATACTTCATTACGTATCATTGGTTGCTAGCAAATGGATCTTAGTACTTTGAATGCAGAACATTTATAAAAGAAACTTGTGTAAAGGGCAACTCGGTGCATTAAGCTCCTGCTATGCGCGGGGTCTGGGGAAGAACCGGACCACAAGGGTCTATTGTATGCAGCCTTACCCTGCATTTCTGCAAAGAAGCTGTTTACACGGCTCGAACCCGTGACCTCCTGGTCACATGGAGGCAAAGGCTCCCCTTCAATTATCACAAGACACAAAAAACTTTATATCCTGCCAACCTGCAGATAATCGACTCGAACCATAGTTTGTAAGACATGAATGAACAAGCTCCTTTAAGCAAAAACTTCCATTATACATATGTAAATTTGAATAAACACTTATCAAAGGAAATATACTTCATTACATATCATTGTTTCCTAGCAAAAGAGTCTAAAAACTATATCAACAACACATCAAAAAACAACTTTTACACAAACAGTTACCAGAAGACAAGACACCAGCCTCATCTGCAATGCTAGTTACCTCCTGGATTCCGATTCCACGACAAATAAGTCGGATCTCCAAGTTGTCTTGGCTTAACTAGATACACAATCATAAAAGTCAAAGCCAAAAAGAAACACAATCCACCAACTGTAAGATAAGCAATGCCAAGAAAATCATTCTTTCCACCAATCCAACTAGTTGTCGATAGCACAAGCTTCTTTTTCCCATCAAAACTATACGTATTGTAATTGTTCTGCAACGTCACGTTTATGATTTCACCTTCCATAAGATCCCTCTCAATTTTCCCATATAACTTCCTAAATGTTGGAAGTGCAGCAGTTCTCATCCAAACAATTAAATCTTCTTGTTCACTCAATGATACATTCGTTAAATTCCCACCTCCGACTAAAGTCCCACTCTGAAAATTCGAAGGGAAAACATCTTTCCCAAACTTATGATCCCTATCACTTTTCCAAGATATACCCTTTTTGTTCACAATCAATTCTTGATTGTTACTAGCAAATGTATAAGTATCGTTAAATAAACTCCACGCGATTAATCCACAAGGCACAATTGGTTTGCCATTAGCAAAATCTTCAGGCTCACAAGAACCTGTATCACCTACCTTACTAGCACTTTTCAATTGTTGATCGCTTCGACTTTTCACATACCTACGATGATTTTGATAAAAATTCTCAAGCTGATAATACACATAAATTGGCTGTTCCATTTTTTTGGGCACTCTTAAAGTTCTAACACAAGTTTTATCTTGATTTTTATTTGTTATATAGCCAATTTTGTCATTTGTTGAATTATTTGGTACACATTCAACATCATACCTATCAATAATTTCAACAACATCTCGAGAAGCTAAAAGGGAAACAAGACCAATTGGAATAAAAACAACACCAATAAGTAAAAGAATAGAAATCACCCATTTTGGTGTTAGGATTGGTTTACATGCTGGAAGTTCTTGTTGTGAGAATTTTGAATACTTTGGTCTCTTTGAATTTCTTCTAGTTGTCGTATTTTCATCCGATCCAAAAACTCCAGTGCTAGACGATGGATCGTTTGAACTCATAATTTGTGTTGATTTTTCTGTAAACTTCGTTTCAATCTCAAACAAGTTGGAGTCGACTATATAATTGTGAATAATTCAGGAAAAATGAAAGGAAGAGTTTAATTAGAGAGATGATTTAGGAGAGGAAGAGGGGATATTTTTTTTCTTATGGGAATTATGTGAAGGAATGGTTTATAGCTGTATGTTTACTCGTTTTGATTTGTTTAATTCAAGAATGCCTGCTTTGACTTTGAATAGTATTATTAGTATTTTCTTGATTAAAACGACGACGACTTGATCCACGTTTTTTGTCTTCTGGAAAAGATGGGGGGCGAAGATTACAAGGAAGGTTCTATGCTGAAGAGTAGGTACGAATTTATTATGATAGCGTGGGGTGGGAGTGGGATGCTGAAGAGTAATTTCCTTCTTTTTTCTTCACATAACGTGGAGATATTTAATTGTATTTAATTCCCAATTAATGTTATGCTTATTAAAAATAATTATTTTAAAATATTTATTATTTTTCAAAATTACTCTCTCCCGACTCTTTTACTTTGTTTTTTTACTCTCTTCGGTACAACAAACAATAACGTACTTAGTGTTGGGGCAGTTCCAATTAGAGATGAAAATTTTGGTTTTGATTTTCGATTTTCGGATTGAATTATTGACAATTCAAATCTAATCCAAATAAAGACGGATTGTACCGAATTTTTAAAGTTCGAATTCCGATTTATCAGTTTGGATTTTCAGTTTTGAACTTATAAGTTGAGATGTTTATTCTTCTTCTTCTTATAGTAATGAACATTCAAATGAAATATTCATGTTAAATTACCTAAAAAGTTCTTCATTATCACTACAATCATCCAAATAAAATATTAATTCAAGCAATAAAATCATCATCAAGGAAATACCACAAAGACATTAGTAAGGCCCATAAGAAGTAGCAACAAAAAAATCATGTCCAAATGAAAAGTGTTATGATAGTAAGTTAATATAATTAGTATTGAATATATGAGATTATATTTAATGGGTAGGGTATTAAACTTTGTTACTATTGACATATCAATAATACACTAAATATAAATTACAAAATTTCGAATTTTCGGATATCCAAATATCTAAAGTACCAAATCCAGTATTCAATCCGAAATTCAAAAAAATTTAAAAATTAAATCTGAAATCCAATCCGTAATCCGAAAATCTAAATAAAAAATCCAAAAATTTGTATTATCGGTTTGGATTTTGGGTTTGCCTAAACTGTACACACCCTTAATATAGTCTCATAAGTAGAGTCTAGATAGGACAGTGAGTATGTAACCTTACCCTTCATTTACGCAAGTAGAGAGATTGGCTCAACGTTGGCATGCATAATCACAATAGAGGAAGGTATGAAAAACAAATATCAATATACACAGTATAGTCCACTTTAACAAATTAAGATAAAAAAATATATATTATTCTCCAATTGTACTCTTATAGCCTGTTTGGCCAAGCTTCTTGGGAGGCCAGAAGTGCTTTTTTTCCAAAAGCACTTTTTCCCCTAATTTGAGGTGTTTGGCCAAGCTTATTTGGGAAAAAAAAATGTTTTTGGGAAGAAGCAGAAGCAGTTTCAGAGAAATAGAAAAAAGTAGCTTCTTTCCAAAAGCAGAAGCAGAAGTAGTTTTGACTTTTCTTCTTACCTAAATTACCCCTAACAAAATATAGTATCTACCAAAATAACTCTTAAACGTAATACTTAGGATATTAATTTATAAATATTTTTTCTTATTTTTAGGAAAACTTTATAATATATAGTGACTTTAGGGGTAAATGCTTTTTATATTTGTTGAAGGAATTTTAATATATTTAACTTATATATAAAGAATTAAGTATTTTTTAAGTTTATTTTTATATATTACTTAAATAAAATGATTTTTTAATTATTGCGTATAATAGAAAAAATTTTAGATTATTTATTTACTTATAATATTAATTATTAAGTAAACCTATTCACGTCCTTATTCGTAATTTGACACTTAAAAGCACTTTCTAAAAAGCTTGGCCAAACACAAATTATTTCTCAAAAGTGCTTTTCAGACTGATTAGCCAAACACAAACTGATTCTCTCCAAAAGTACTTTTTTCAAAAGCACTTTTGAAAAAAGCACTTCTCAAAATAAGCAGAATTTTCCAGCTTGGCCAAACAGGCTATTAGTATTAAGTCATTATTTTTAAACTAATTAAAGTATTAGTAGTCAAATTTGAATTTTCAAATATCATTAATATTTTTTTAAAGAGAGTGCAAAATATAATTTGGACAAGTAAAATGGAATGGAGGAAGTAAGAATGAATTAATTTTCTTTCAATTTTAGCCTTAACTTTAGCTGTTCTAGAAATGATAAAGAATTGGTTGCTTATTAATAAGTAGTATACATTTTTATGGCGACAAATTTTATTTGGTGCAAATTTGACACCCATATATACAGAGGCGGATTTAGGATTTGGGGCTTATGGATTCCTACTATAATTTTAGATTAATATGCCATAATAACTGGGTTCACAGTTAGATATTTGCTAATATTTAGTGAATTTTTTAATATAAATACAGAGTTTACGCAAAGTTACTGGGTTTCCGGAAACCCATATGTTGTTCTCTAGGTCCGCCCCTGCATATATACGCGTTAGTAAGGAGAATATCAACGTAGAAGTAAAAATTGCACAGGGCGCCCTATTTGGGCGCCCCTCTTTAACCTGTAGCCGTTTTGTCTTTTTGTTTGCATCCGTACCCACTTTTTAAAATTTTTTAGCTTCCTTTTATAACTGAGAAACTTCAGCTCTAGAGCTGAAGAGCTGAAGTTTCCGGGTTACTAAACAAAAACTTCAACTCTAGAGCTGAAGTTTTTATTTTATAACTAGAGGTGAAGCTTTTATTTTGATTTTTTCGGTTATTTATCGGGCTTTTTCTTAAATACGAGACATACACTACCAAACTGCTATTTCGTCGATTAAATTTTCAACGTAATAATATCAAACCAATTGCTCTTTGAAAAATTGATGATAGGCTATAATTACGTATTTTAGTCGATTATTACACTCTAATTTACTGCACTTTAGTTGAGTTTGCGCTTTAATCGCTAGTGTTTTGCACTAACGGTTTGTTTTATACCTTGTAGGAGTGATTCCGAGTTACATAAATGTTACAAAATGAATTCAAGTGATTTGGAGCTTTGAAGTCTGAGTAAAAGCCCAAGGAATTAAACCGTGATCGTATTCAGGGATCAACGGATGATAAAACAACAAAACGAAGACTCGAGTTGGCATATTGCACACTGTCTAGTAAATTGGACATAACTTTTTGCTCAGAACTCCATTTTGGCTCCATAATATATGGTTGGAAAGATAACTCAAAGGGCTACAACTTTCATATTTTGCGTTTTTCCAATCCAAACGTAACAGGGTAAAAACCGCGGTTTCACCGCGACCGCGGCAGGGTGCAGACGCAGACAATTGAAGAATCAGAGGCCATGTTTGGCCGCGGTTTGACCGCGACTGCGGTAGAACCGTGGCAGGAGGCGGAAATTTCAGGGAATAAAGTGCAAAACATGGGATTTTTAGCCCAAAACCCTATTTTAAACATTAGACTTCGCCCAAAGGAGGCATGTATTGTTTTGGAGAGTATCTTGGCAAGGAAAACTATTGTGAGAGAAGACTCAAAACATATTTCTTCTTTTCTTTGATTTTTATTGCTAGTTATGATGAATTATATCTTAGTTTGTTTTCCCATAGCCATGAGTAGCTAAATCCTTTGTCTAAGGTTTTGATGGAACCTATTGGGGGATGAACTTCTTGTTTATGTGAATACAAATTGCTAGTTTAATCTCTATTTGTTCAACTTCGTGTTTGTTGTAGTTAATTGACAGGATCCTCAATTAGTTGTGCATATTTAGTGTGCTTAACTTGGAAAAGAATGTATATTTAGGTTATTGTTGAACAACACCACTCCTAAATTATAAGAGGAATCTATAATTGCGGGTTTAAAGGCGGGGTTAGGGATAACGAAGCCTTGGGTGTAATCTAAAGTGAATTGTGCTAAATAAAGTAAGCTAGTGTATCTCGGGAGAGTGCAATTAGTATATTACTGTGATTACTCGGGAGAGATTTACGGTAAGATGAGCGTTCATGATTGATAGAGAGGTATTGGTAAATTTGTATGAGCATAAACAGAAGGGATTCCATCAATAGGGGAAATCATTGCCTTAGCTTCTTCTGATTATTGTTTACAACCTTAGTAGTTTAGTTTACAGCTGTTTAATTTACTTGCAATCGTAGTTGGTAAAGAAACATTCAATTGAGATTCAAATATTTAGGAAACTGGTTCTGAAGAGTTTAGTGGGTCTAAAGATAGTGATTGATAGGTTAATTCTTTATGGATTTGACCCTGGACGTAATACTCGGGTTATATTTGCAACGTCCGTAGAGTCCTTTTTAGAGGGCATAGTTGGGCGTGATCAAATTTTGGCGCCGTTGCCGGATAATTAACGGAATTATCAATTACCATTGATAGAAATACAAAAATTCTTAGTGTGGTCAGTTTTCTCTATACCCAACTTGTGAATATTTGTGTAATTAATTTTTTTACCTTAGTCTATTTTTATTATTTGGGTCTTGTTTATTTTCTTAGTTTTGAAAAATATCATCATATAATAAAAATTGGTGGGATGGTAGTTGTTCATACTGTGATGACCCTTGTCTTTATTGTGGAGGACCACACTCGTGGCAAAATTGTTCAAATTCTCCCAGTGGTGGATTGTGCGCACAATCTCAAACCCATGAGTGGAGTATTCGTGATAAGTGTGGTTTTCAAAATGGTCATTGGGATGATTGTGTTGATTGGTCCTTCCCTTCCCCAAGCCCCCGCTATGATGATTCTATTGTTTTTGATGAAAATGATAGGGCTAACGAATTGGAAGAAGTTGCATGGCCAAAAGGGAGAGTTCAAGCTCATGTTGGAGACCATTCTTGAAAATGAGAAAGAATGTGAGCTAAAATTTGAAGAGTCAAGAATTGAACCTCCGCCAACCAACCCCATGAGTACCAATGATGCCGAGAAAAATATGGACTTAGAATCAACCGGTGTAAATAAAAATCTGGTTGAGAATGACTCTAGTCCGGGGGAAGAAGAGGATGTCAGAATAGAAAAATTACAAAATGAATGGTTGAAGTCACATTCCAAGCATTTTCAACATTATAATTGTGTAGTGATATAAAAATTGAACTACATGAGTCCACGAGGGACTGCGAGGAGGAAAGTCAACAACCATACATTTTACAATTTGAGGAAACAAAAAAAACAAAATGACATTCCTCACATGAGAGCCAAGAAGTGCAAAAATGAATAATTTAAGGCTCGGTTCGATAATCAGCTTACCACCCCCTATCGCTCGTGGTCACAAGCTTGATTTCAAGCTAGGTGCACAGTTCATATCGTCCAAGTGGCGAGAAAAGTGGTAAAAATTATTTGCGTCGTGACGCGACTTTAAATCAAGCGCTTGGTGGGAGGCAACCCAATTTTATTTTATTTTATTTTTATTTATTATTGTATTATTATTATAGTGTAGATTTTTTATTTTTAGGAACATGGAACACAAAGCCATTGGAAGGATGTAACAACAAACCATTGGTTGGAACTAAGTGTGAGGTACCTGCACGAAAGACCAATATTGGGAGAAGTCTGAGTACCCCATGAGCTGCTATGCTTCGGCCTTTGGCCTACCAGTGAGTTTCTTTTTCCCTCTTATTAGTATGGTGTGCATTGGGGACAATGCATAATTTTAAGTGTGGGGTGGGAGACTTGCCTTGATACTGTATTTTAGTGTACATAGACATGGAACATGTTGTAATATTGTATATGTGTTGTTGCGTATAGTTGACTGTACTCACATTAGGAGTAACTGACTTGGCCCAACGACAGGCGCTTGTCGACGGGTCTCTTGAGGGTCAAAGTCGGATCTAAAAAAAAACAAACAAAGGTAGAGGACTCTTCTTGAGGACGGACCACTTGGACAGTACTCTTAAGGGAAGTAGTCCATGTAGCTTCTTTTTATTTTATTTTATTGTTCTTTTCTGGGTAGTGTAGTAATTCCCCCTTGGTTTTTCTTTAAACCACGATTCTTTTCCAAGGGTTTTATTTGAACCGGGTGTAGTTAGTTTTTTTTTGGGAGTAGGAGACATTGTGTTGTGTTTTGAAGTGAAGCAATATCTCTTGACTTTGTTATGCCTTGAGAATAGTAAGTACTTTGGTTGTGACGCATAGTCTCAGTTTTTGACTCTTATAGAAGTACCTTAAATTGTATTATCTTAACTTTGCTCAACTGCTTTGACTAGAGTGTCTTGATGAATCCAATCCTGAGTGAGTTACGTGCCATGCGTGTGTGAGGTTTGTTGTATTCTGTGCATTGCATTTGATGTCTAAAACTTGCCCTGTGTGTTTGCAAAGCGAAATAGTAGTTTTGTTCAGTCTTGGAAGTGATATAGGCGTTTCTTTGTTGAGCCAGATATGTATATTTTACCTGCCTAATTGTTATGTATCGTAGTTAACCCCTTTAAGCCTGTAATCTAATTTCTTTAGCAACCACATTACAAGCCTTACCCATTTGTTTGAATTAACCATCTATTTGAACCATTGTAACCTCTCATGAGCACTTGAATTGTTATGAACTTTCTAAAAGTTAAAGTATGGGGTGGTTGGTTTGGCTTTTTAGTGGAACCAATGAAATAAGGAGAAAGGTGCACTGATTTGAAAAAGCAATAGTCACTTGAATTAAAAAAAAGGAAAAAGAAAAAAAAATTCTTTGATAGTGGTGACTCTTGATATAATTGTGCTTAAATAATTTGAGAGTTGATGTATATTGATATGAAGGTGGAGTTTGGTATGATATAAGCATGGGGTTTGAATGTTAAAGTATATGTATTAAAGTGCTTAGGGAGGTGTAGTCACTCTTATATCTAAATGTATCCTACCCGTCCCGTAGCCTACATTACAACCAAATAAAGTCTTAATTGATTCTAGATTGAATGAACTCGATTAGTGGAGTAGTACACTATGGGCAAGCTTATGGTGCATATTTTGTGGCATATGAATGTTATTTCCTAGAGTGAGTGAATTCTTTCTATCTTGAGTTCCTAAGTGTTCTTAAATTTTATTATGTGGAACTACTCTCTTTTGTTGTGTGAGGGCACTTGATTCGTAAAGGAAAGGTAATGTCGGTAACCTCTATATTAGAGTAAGTAGGTGAGTTGTGAATAATGTGTGGTACTTATGAGTCAAATCTTGAGGTGAAGATGTTACGCTTTTATGCTTAGTCTATTTTAAATACTATTGGTGTGATGAGTTAGGAAAATTGCTTTAAAAGGCCGTGTCTATAAAAATGGTGTAGTTTGATTGCTCGAGGACGAGCAATGGTTTAAGTGTGGGGTATTGATGATAGGCTATAATTACGTATTTTAGTCGATTATTACACTCTAATTTACTGCACTTTAGTTGAATTTGCGCTTTAATCGCTAGTGTTTTGCACTAACGGTGTGTTTTATACCTTGTAGGAGTGATTCTGAGTTATATAGATGTTATGAAATGATTCAAGTGATTACGAGCTTTGAAGTCTGAGTAAAAGCCCAAGGAATTAAGTCGTGATCGTATTCGGGGATCAACGGATGATAAAACAATAAAACGAATACTCGAGGAGGCATATTGCGCATTGTCTACTAAATTGGACATAACATTTTGCTCAGAAATCCATTTTGGCTCCATAATATATGGTTGGAAAGATAACTCAAAGAGCTACAACTTTCATGTTTTGCGTTTTTCCAATACAAACGTAACAAGGTGAAAACCACGGTTTCACCGTGATCGCGGCAGAGTGCAGACGCAGACAATTGAAGAATCAGAGGCTATGTTTGGCTGCGGTTTGACCGCGACCGCGGTAGAACCGCGGCAGGAGGCGAAAATTTCAGGGACTAAAGTGCAAAACACGGGATTTTTAGCCCAAAACCCTATTTTAAACATTAGGCTTCGCCCAAAGGAGGCATGTATTGTTTTGGAGAGTATCTTAGCAAGGAAAACTATTGTGAGAGAAGACCCAAAACATATTTCTTCTTTTCTTTGATTTTTATTGCTAGTTATGATGAATTCTATCATAGTTTGTTTTCCCATAGCCATGAGTAGCTAAATCCTTTGTCTAAGGTTTTGATGGAACCTATTGGGGGATGAACTTCTTGTTTATGTGAATACAAATTGCTAGTTTCAATCTCTATTTGTTCAACTTTGTATTTGTTGTAGTTAATTGACAGGATCCTCAATTAGCTGTGCCTATTTAGTGTGCTTAACTTGGAAAAGAATGCATATTTAGGTTATTGTTGAACAACACCACTCCTAAATTATAAGAGGAATCTATAATTGCGGGTTTAAAGGCGGGGTTAGGGATAACGGAACCTTGGGTGTAATCTAAAGTGAATTGTGCTAAATAAAGTAAGCTAGTGTATCTCGGGAGAGTGCAATTAGTATATTACTGTGATTACTTGGGAGAGATTTACGGTAAGATGAGCGTTCATGATTGATAGAGAGGTGTTGGTAAATTTGTATGAACATAAACAGAAGGGATTCCATCAATAGGGAAAATCATTGCCTTAGCTTCTTCTTATTATTGTTTACTACCTTAGTAGTTTAGTTTATAGCTATTTAATTTACTTGCAATTGTAGTTGGTAAAGAAACATTCAATTGAGATTCAAATATTTGGGAAACTGGTTCTGAAGAATTTAGTGGGTCTAAAGATAGTGATTGATAGGTTAACTCTCTGTGGATTCGACCCTGGGCGTAATACTCGGGTTATATTTGCAACGTCCGCAGAGTCCTTTTTAGAGGGCATAGTTGGGCGTGATCAGAAATCTATCATTTATCAAGATATATTGATGATAAATGAAACAAATAGTGATGAATAATTTAAGTACTCAATTAAAAATCAATTACTTTTAATATGAAATAAATTCTTGTACTTAGCAAATGAAAACAGCAATCAAACTAGAATGTAAAGATCAAGAATTAGATTATAATAATATCAAAAATTGGACTAAAAATATAAACGACTAATATGTACCATAAAATTTTAGAAATTTTATATAAAAATATACATATATATAGGTCTTATAGTAAATTTAAATAGCTACTTCTATAGTCATTTTGGTTCGGTTTTTTTCGATTTCTGTTTTAATTAAACTAAAACTAAATCAAATTTGATCGTTTTTAAATTTTCAAACCAAAAGCAAAAGTAAAAAATATCGATTTTTTTGGTTGGTTTGATTCGCTTTTCAATTTGGTTCGATTTTTCGGATTTTTATAGAATAAGGTTTTTTTTTTTTTGGCTAAAGACTAAGGTTTCATTATATGTGAAAGCGCGATGACCAAAAAGTCCAAAATTTGGAGTCTCGTGTTTGATAAATTTGTGTGACTGAACATTAATCTGTCTGTGATGATTTTGACTTTGTTAAGTTCTTTCCATGTTCAACTTCGCGTTACAGACCTAAAACCACAATCTTCGTACATGGTTAAACCAAATTCAACAAATGAATTCAAGATGTTATGATTTTGTTGCTTTACTGATGCAAAATTATCTACTATTCTATCCGTTCCATTTTAATCGTCCCTTTTAGGTGTGGCATTCGGACAGTTTCGGATTGGGTATGAGAATTTCGGTTTGGATTTTTGATTTTCGGATTGAAGAAATGACAATTCAAATCCAATCCAAAAAAAGTTCGGATTGGATTGGATTTTTTAAGTTCGGTTTCAGATTAATTGGTTTGGATATTATGAATTTTCGGTTTTGAGCGTATAAGTTGAGATATTTCTGTTTTTTATAAAAAAGAATATCCAAATGAAGTACTCATGTTAAATTGCCTGAAAAGTTTCTCATTCTTGCCGCAATGATCCAAATAAAGTATTCAAGTAATGAATTATTATTAAAAAAATAAAACAAAGACATTAATACGGTAGATTAGAAGTAGCATAGTAAAATCATGTCCAAATAGAAATAATTCTAAAAATAATTTAGTAATTAATATTTAATATATGATATAATATCTAATGAGTACGGTGTTAAACTTATTATTATTATTGGCGTATGGATAATAGACCATATATAAAAGTATAAAAATTTTAGATTTTTGGATATCCAAAAATCTGAAGTACCAAATCCAATGTCCAATTTTAAAAATTAAATCCAAAATTCAATCCGTAATCCGAACATCCAAACCAAAAATCCAAAAAAAAATTAAATTTCGGTTTGGATTTCAGACTTGCCCAAACTATACCCACCCCTAGTCATGTTAGCTCTTTATACGCTATTAAGAAAAATAATATAAACAATATATAGTTTACTAAGTTACCCCAATTAAATGCATTTTGAGAATTCAGTAGTATTAAAAAGAACTACTACTATCTTTGTATAAGGGTGGTTGGAAATAATTTATAAATTTAGTGTTGAATTTTTAAGGACACTATTTCGGGACAATTTTTTTGAGCTAAAGCAATAATTAAAATGGAAAAGGGTTATATGTGTCTCTGTACTATTAAATATTAGTTATACATACCCTTCATTATACTATTCGATGCTTTCTACCCCCGTCATTACCCATTTGAATATATTTACCCCTCCATTTAATGATCCCATTTCGGAGGAATACTGTAAGCACGTGATTTTTGCCTCATATGAATTACTCCTACAGAACCCCAAAAATTAGATTTTTCTTTTAATTATTTGTTATTTTAGGAGTTATTGTAGAATTTTCTGATTATTTATATTTTTGTGTGCATGTTTAATTCTATTTAATTCATAAAAATATAAAAATACATTGCATTTGCATTTAGGGTTAAATTTTATATTTTTTCAATTAATTAGTAAATTAGTTTATTTTACAAAAATAGAAAAATTACAAAATAACTCATTTTGCATTGTTAATTTTTAGCTTCGAATTTTGTAGTTCCTTTAATTTGGTAGTTAATTAGTTGTCGTAAATATTATTTTTAGTAATTAACCTAATTTGGTACTATAATTTTGGTTAGGAATTAATTTAGATTTTATTTTTATTTTTGAAAAGAAAAAAAAAGCATTTGAAATTAAAAAGAAATTGAAAAGGAAAAGAAAAGGAAATAAAAAATAAGGATTTTGGGCTCTTTTAATTAAATAACCCCAAGCCCAATCAATTCCACCCTTTAACCCGTTCTAAACCGGCCCAGAACCGTTCCCCTACCCGGTCCGCTTTTCTCTATGACCAAACGACACCGTTTAGGCCTTTTAATCTGAGCCATTGATCTCCCCTTGATCGAATGTCTCGGAACTGGTCCCTCTAAAGTATATAACTGTCCTAAAGCCCCCTACCCCCCTCTAACTCGTCTCTCTCACTCCACCCCATTTTTCAGAGACAGCCATTAACCCTAGCACCGCCCTAGCTTCCTCCGGTGGCGGCGCCGTCTCCAATCCACCCCAAATCTATACCACAGACTCTCCTTCACCTCCCCATTCCAAATCCTCACTCCTTCTCCTTCGAATCAAGCCTGGATGATTCGAATCCTCGAATAAAAATCTAACTGAATACCCTAACTACTTTAAACCCCACCATTTTAGCACCCCATACTCCCTTTTTCCCTCATTGTCTCAGATTCCCAACCACTTCTACAAAATCCTTCGTCTACTGATCAGAATTTCAGATCTAAGAAATAAACTTGAAAAAACCTGGCTGCCCCAAATTGGACTCAAAGTTCCTCCGTTTCTCTTTTCCTTCAAGATTGAGACTCCCTGGAGTCCTTTCTCTCATGAAGATTCAGGCAAAGCCATGCAAGGTTGAATCTATTGAAAGAAAAGATTTCTGTTGGTCAAAGCGAAAGCAAAATCCAAGGGTTTTGACGGTTGTTTATTCGTCATTGGTAAGTTTTCATCATTTGTTTTTCCTTTTTCTTCTTTTCTTTCTGCCCCCTTCTTGTTTTTCCAAAGGGACGAGTCAATTATGTTTTATGGATTGATTTCTGAGTTTTGTTAAAAAGTGATTTCTAAACTCTGTTTAAAATTGATTTTCGGAGTGCCTTTAAAAACTAATTGTTCTTGGAATCTTTTGAATTGGTAGTTTCTTTCTAGGGCACATTAGATTGTCTCAGAATCATTTTGTTTGCTTGCTTGAAATTGCATTTAGTTTGTTAATTAGCTTAGCTTAGTTTCGATTTGTTAATTTAGTTAATTATAGATCATTAGTTAATTAGTCATTTAGTTAGATTTTTGGTTTTGAAATCATCCGAGTTGCTTCTGTTTTTGTTTTTCCTTAATAAATAAATTGATGTCTGATTTTGTTTGGGCCCTGAGTTCAATTTTGACCCATTTTCAAAGTGAAGCCTATTCATTTGGGTTTAAGTTATTGGGTCAATTTGACACATTTGGGTTCCAGAAGTAATTTTCAGGGGTTTAAGGGTTACATTAGGAATTTTAGGTTAGGGAATCTCTTGTAACTAACTTAGGAAGCTGCCTAGAAGGTGGGATTAGAATTAACTTTGAAAAACTGATTTCAAACTAAGGACACGAGAGCAAAAATAAAAATTCCAAAAGGATTAAAGTGCAAAAATGAATTCATTTTATGCTGCCCTAAGGCTTGCCTATAAAGGCATTCTTTCTTTACTCACAAGTCAGAACTTAGAGACTGAAAAACACAAAAAAAATTGAAAAACAGCAGGGCATTTCTCTCAAGTAAAAAGCACTGAAAATTGCTTAAGTTTGCTTGGTTTTTGAGTTCTAATTCCTTTGATAAATCACAATTTCAAGAGTTCAATAGAATAGTTCAATCTGGGTTTTAGAAGGCTGGAATTGGGTCGAGAATTTGAAGCTTGCTCTGTTGATTTCATACTATTTTATTGTTGATTCTGGGTTGATTCTTCTAATAACTCCCCATTTCTCTTTGTTTTTCTACTTGTATTCCAGGTATTTTCCAAATCATTATCAATAAGTTATAGTAAACATGCACTTCGAGTGGAAACTTGACTGAATACAAATTGTGTTTTTGAGTTTCGCTTATTCTGTTTCTCCCACTTCTGTAACATTCTGCAATAAATCTTAAGTTATACATGTTATTTCAGTTCTCTCATATCATTAACGTGCTGTAAGAATGAATTAGTGTTATTTGAGAATGAGGTAATAATATTTGGGTTCAAGTGAATGGTGTGAATTTCATGGATTTTCTTGCTTTTAGTACCAAGAAAAGACTCAGCAGAGTTAAGTTTCATATGTTCATTTGTGAATTAGCCTAGAATTGATTTTAAGCATGAAGTTTTGGTTGTTGTTGTTATCAGCATATTTAAGGTCAAAGATGTATTGTTTTTTATGTAATGTGAAGTCCGTAGCCTTTGAAACTTCCTTGCGACCCAACTACTATATAGTTATGAAATCTACTAGGCTTGCTAGATATTGTTGGGTACAAATGGTAACTTTATTTTGGTATGGACTCGATATTGGGTCCTGATCCTCAGCCTTGGCTTTTGCAAGGTTTAGGTTCTTTGGGCTTTGGACTCTAAGGTCACTTGCAAGGAGGATGGTATACCACTGCTACTTGGCCTTGCATTTTGAGCCCAGTAGTTTGTTTATTTGCTGCTGTTAATTCTTTCTCACAGTAGACTTGGCCCAAAATGCATGAAATTTGAAACTTAGAAGTTTAGCTAGTTAATGTGTGTTAAATAGTTAAAATTCAGAAATTAAAATTGTTAATTCAATTTCATGTTTCACGTAGCATTAATTGATTGGCGTTATTTCGTTTTGTACGAATCATTTGGTCCTAAGAGTTGGGCCTAATGCTGGCTCAGTTGATGAACATTCAATCTCATGTTCAATTGCATGTCCAATGTCGCTAGGTGCTCATTGATTCACTAAATTTGGGCTCATTTTGGGCCCAAACCTAAAGGCACTTGCAAATGGAACTGCATACTCTATGTTATTTGGACACTTCTTCATCTTCGTCGAAACTAGTCTTCCCATTAATTGCTCTGATGGCCCAAACCATTTGTTTAAATAATTAAACCTTTTTTAATACTAGCCATTCTGGCTAGCTTGAAAAAAATCCCAATTCCCTTAGTGCTTAATTGATTAGATTTCATTAATTAGATTGGAGGCGTGCCATATTAGGTAAGATATAGTTTATGGCCCTCAAAAGTTTAGTTCAAGCTTCTTTTGAAATTGGAATCGAGGTGTTCTATGCCAAATAAAATCTCAAAATGCATGGCCCTCACTTAATTAATTTTAATCCTTTAGAAATCGAGGTGTGCCATATAGTTGAATTTTCCATGGCCCTCACAAACTTCAAGTGCATAGTTGCTTTAGGCGCATAATTTAAATTAATTTCCTTAAACTCGGGTGTGCATTTCATTTGATCCAAATTCAAATCTCAACAACGATAGATAAAACGTGTCGTGGACTGCGGGTGCATTTCATGTGACGTGGTTCAAGACGTGTTTTAAATGATGTCGAATCTTCCTAAAAAATAATTAAAAGCGGTTAATAAGTTAAAATTATACCATAGACTAAAATATGTATTAAAATAAGATAATAGGCCAATTATGATAGTTTAAGCGACGTGCTAGAACAACAAAATACTGGGGTGCCTAACACCTTTCCTCTGGTTAATAGAATTCCTTATTCAGAATTTTTGGTTCGCAGACTTCAAAAGGAAAGTCGAAATTTCCTCGATTTTGGATTTAAAATAAACCGGTGACTTGGAACACCAATTAAAATATTCCAAGTGGCAACTCTGATAATTAAATAATCTTATTTCGAATAATGTCACTTAAATTAAAAAAACTCCCTTATAGTACCTTCGGATGTGTAAAAAGGAGGTATGACAACTCTGGCGACTCTGCTGGGGATAAAACCCAGAATTTCGGTTCAGGGTTTAAGAATTCGAGCTTAGTATAACTGTTATAGTTGGCTTATTTTATCTAATTTTTACATATTGAGACTAATGTGCTAAATGTCGCTTTTACCACTTTGATAGTGTTTGTATTGTATATAAATTGCTACAAAACCCTATTCTCTCTGAGTCTTCTAAATCATCTGGGAAGTGTGCACTTCGTGTAACTTCTTTTCTATTAGAGTCTTATCCCAATTTTAGAACAAGGTTCGGACAAGTTGCAAAGCCGGTGAAGCTTCTGTATTTTCGGTACGCTGCCCCCCTCGGCTTGAGCTGTCCGCTCGGGTAAGCCAGGTCTAGAATAATATACTCAGGTTTTAAACCTAGTATAACAAAGCCTCATGCCAGATCCCTAGTAGGAACGCTTGTTTGCATCACGTGCATTTGACTTTGATGACTCGACACAAGGGTTGGGTCTATCTAGGACAGGTGTACCCGAAATGAAAAGACTCTCCCGATGCATTCTACTTGCTACTTGTGCATTTATTTGCTTTGGACTGCATGTTGACTGACTTATGAATAAGGATAAAGTTGGGAAAAAGAAAAATCAATTTGAGGGCTAGAGAGATAATTACCTGTTTTGAACAAGAAACCGATGTCTAAAAGGTACCAAAACTGTGCCGAAATTTTTTTAAAAAAGGGGAAAGTAAATTTTGTTTAAAAAAAATAGTTAGTGTTGTTTTATTATGTCAAATCTGTCCGAACTACGCCAGTTTGATTTTTGCCGAATATGGGATACATAGGCAACAACCATCGGGTCCAACTTCATTTTTGCAAAAATAACCCATAAAGAACAAAAACTTTTGTTTTAAAATAAGTAAGGTGATGCCATTATTATCTAAAATAGCCACATATCCCCAAAAGGACGACGGAAGACTGTTTTTGCAAGAATAGCCACCTTTAGTCTCTTTTTTAACTTTTTTGGTCAGTTAGCAAATACAGCCCTAAAATCTTCTTTCCCAAAGTGCTGAATGGAAGTACTTGCAAAGCCCGGTTTTAATTTTTGAAATAAAAATGTTGAAAATAACTTTTCTTGAGTCAAAGTGAGTCATGATCTTTTTAACTTAATCACCATAATAAATGTGCAGAATGAGCACAAACAAAATTGAGCCCTTCGCAGCTTTTAAGGGGATCCCTTACAACTCCATATGTGGTGGAACGACTTAGGGAAATGCAACTGATGGACTGTGGCTTAAGTTTTGGGTGGTCTTGTCAGACTTCTGAAAATCAAGCCAAGATTAGATGTGATTGAAGCTTTAATACATTTCTGGGATCCGACTCACAATGTGTTTTGCTTTTATGATTTTGTGCTCACCCCCACTCTAGAGGAAATTGTGGGTTATGCTGGCCTTAGCGGAAACCTTATAATTCGGTACCCGATATCACCAAGAACAGTATCTCCCCACAAGTTTCTGGATATGTTGAGTATTAGTCAGAAGATTCAGGATGGGAATTTATCTGAAGGGTTTTGCACTTTCCAATTCTTGTACCATCATTATGGAAATCCCCAAGGTTTTGAAGCACCAAATACTGGTTTGACCCATGCAGGAAACAAAGACAAATGGGAGGCACGCAAGGCTTGGCCTTTATAGTAGCATTCTTGGGTGTCATAATCTGCCCGAGGAAAGACGGCAACATAGAATTGGGTCTCGTGGGAATGGTTGATGTCATGATCAAGAAAGCTAATGGCACCCTGATTCCAATGATCTTATTTGAAATTTACTGAGCTTTGACCATATACCGAGAAGAGGAAGATTCTTCCTAGGTTGTAACCTGCTACTACAATTGTGGATACGAGAACATCTCTATCACCGTGATGAGTATATGAACTACATCATGACTGGTTTGAATTGTATCGAAGAGTTCGAATATCGAGTGGTGGGTGTTGAATTTTCAGAGGGTACGGAGGCTTGGTTTGCACAATTGAGTTCTTTGACCTTGGACAAAATTGAGTGGAATTTTAGATAGCCCCATATCACCTAAGTCATATACATGTCAGCCGAAGTGTGCTATATTCTCCTAATGGGTCTCCGGAGCATTCAGCCATATGCTTCTTACCGGGTTTTGTGCCAACTGGGCAGGTTTCAAACTATTCCCCATGACAAATATCCGAGTCTAGAAGTTGTCGAATTGGGCCCAAAGGTCGTATTCCCAAAAGGGAGAGTTCGTAAAATTTGGAATGAATGCAGATTCTTAGAACCTAAGATTCTGGTGCGTGATTTAGATAAGGGTGAGGTAGATCCCAATTACATGAACTGGTTGGGTAAAGTGTTCCAAATCCCTCGAGAGCCCGAGAGACCTACCAAGAGACTGCATGTTCAACAATCCACTAATTACTCGCGAGAGCAGTGGGTCTAGTTGACGAAAGAATCAAACTATAGGGTCAAGATAAGTAAATTAGAGGGACAAATTAGGGACCTCAAATTTGACAACAGTGTCCAAGCTACTGCAGATAAATGGGACAAGAAGAAGCTAGCTTTGGAAAACAAAGCTCTTAAAGCTCAGATCCAAAAAATAAGAATAGCTGCTAGAAACCCGGAGAGAAGCCGAGCTGATGAAAGGCTTATAAGCAGTCTAAGAAAGAAAGTGCTCGAGTGCCAAGATGACTTAGAGAAATTAGAAGCCAGTTTAGCAAGAGTCCGAGCATAACTGGCAAAGAATACAGCAGGGCGGGCAGAGTTTGTGCAACAAATGAAAAGAAAATATGAGGGGACAATCACCAATCTGAAGAGAAAGCTAACTACCCTTGAGAATGAGGCGGCTAAATAGGCTAAAAATTTTAAAGTCAAGAGGGAACGTTGTTATGATTTGATGGCCCAGATGGAGGAAGATATGCAACAATTACAGAATCAAAACCATCATGACACTCAGGTGCTAGAAGCTCAAACTCAGCAAATCGGGCGCTTGCTTCAAGAAAAGGGTATTATCCTGGAGAAGGTTAGAGCCATTGCCGACTACATCGTCATGAAATGCCAAGCATGTGAGGACATGACTCAAACCACTTTCTTTGTTGCAGCAATGACATTCGTCCGCCAAATAATGAGTGATTTGTAGCGTCTTCAAGGGGATCTCGGACATAGGCCCGTGGCAAGAACGAAAGATGGCCCACGGGTCCCAGGAGTCGAATCACTTAAGTATTCATGATTTTCGTTCATCGATGTCTGTATTTCAGTTTAAAAGTTGTTTTGAGTTTGTTTGTAGTTTATAAAATTCCAAGAAATGAGTAAGTTGAAGTCTTTTGTAATAGAAAAGTTAGTAGTTTTATTAATGAAAATTGAAAATTCCCAACAAAAAATTGCTTCTTTATTTTTTGCATTTATTTTCTTGAACTACGTAATGATTTGATTCACGCAACCTCGTGATATGTAGGCAATCCTCACCGGATCCGATCATGATTTTGTAAATAACTCAAATAAGAGAAGGATGTGAAAGGACAGAATTTAAAGAAAAACCAAAAAGAAATAAAAATAGAGCCAAAGAAAAACGAAAAAAAGAGCAAAGAAAGAGAGAAAAAGAAAAGAAAGGAATGGAAAATGGGAATGAGAGTAGAGGCACATAAGGCCAGAATGGAAAGAAAAGAAAATTTGGGAAGTAAGCAAAAGACGGGATGAAACATGCAATTGTTGAGAAACATGTAAAAACACATTTAACTGTAGGTGCATCACACCCCCCCAACGTGCGTTTACCTATGAGTTAATTTCTTCAAACTGACCGATTTCTTGTCTACTGTTAAGTCCAGGATCTATAGTAAGGTGGTTGGGTTTGTGGTACTCTGGCTTCACATCCTTACTTCACAAGGTCAAAGGGAAGCATTGAAATGTCATCTGAGGGTCATCTACCAATGGTTCCTATCCCTGAGGATAGCCTGATTTTAGTCATCCCAACTTTGAAACCAGCTGCTGCAGAGGAAAATAGAATTCTGCGTCTCCGCATGATAGAAATATGGGACGCCTGGGCAACGGAAAAGAACCACCAAGTACGATACCCGAATTCCCTAAGCTATTTTCCAGGGCAAGTGGGACCTCCAACATCCCCATAAGTTATCCAAATACCCCACTGGTATATCCTACCATTTCAGCCCACTTTGCTGGAACACCTTTTGAGGCCCTCCCCCAGGTGTTAACTTCAGGTGCGACTTCAAACATATTCACCGCGCCACATTGTTCAACTACGGCATAACCTGCTTTACCCAAGCCTAGCTTCGATCCATCTTCCTTCACATTTCAAGCACCATCTTTCCCCTGGAACCTACCCAGTTTACTACCAATGCTTACCCTCAGTCGCTTTGGTACGAGTTTACCGCAGGGCAGGAGAAAACCGCAAAAACCCCCGACAAGAGGAGATTACCAGAAAGATGAGAAACATGGAGCAAAGTCTAAAAAATATACAGGGTTTAAGTGGGCAAAATAGCATATCTTACGCTGACCTGTGCATGTTCCAGCACGTACATATACCCTTGTGTTTTAAAATCCCAACGTTTGAAAAACATGATGGGCATGGGGATCCCATTGCTCACCTCAAAAGGTACTGCAACCAATTATGGGGAGCGAGCGGAAAAGAAGAGCTACTCATGGCTTACTTTGGAGAAAGTTTGGTCGGCATTGCTTCTGAATGGTATATGGTTCAGAATATATCTCGTTGGCATATCTGGGATGACCTGGCTCAGGACATTGTCATGCAGTTTCAATATAACATCGACATTTCCCCTAACAAGAATTCATTGTCAAATCTAAAGAAGAAGTCCTTGGAGAGCTTCCGAGAGTATGATGTCAAATGGCGCGAACAAGCAGCCAGGGTCAAGACTCCTATGGACGAAATAGAGATGGCCAGTGTCTTCCCTCAAGAACAAAAGGCTGATTATTATCAAAACATGATGTCTGCGATGGGTAAGCCATTTGCCGAAGCCATAAAAATCGGTGAAATGGTTGAAAATGGGTTGAAAATAGGGCGAATCTTAAGTCAGTTTGCTATAAGGTCTACCTCCCAAGCAATCCAAGGTGGGTCTGGAGGAATAGCAAACCGAAAGAAGAAGGAAAATCAACAATGGTAACTTCGAGTGTAAGAAAACCCTGTCTGCCCAGACCTCATTTCTCTGAAAGAACCCCATAACACTACTATCCCAATCAAGATGTGGCCTATGCTATGGATCCTCAGCCATACGCAGTAATGAATGCACAACCATACGTTAGGCCACAACAACGATTCAATCAAAACCGAGTTCCATTGCCTAGAAAACAACATTCTCACCAAGCTCAGTATAATCCCCAACCTCCACAAAACAATTTCCCCTACAACGCTCGTGCATGGGAGCCTCCAAGGAAAACAATCTTCACACCCATAGGTGAGTCATATTCTAGCCTCTTCCCCAAATTGGTCCAAATGGGCTTGTTGCAACCTGTACCCCTGAATAGGCAAA
The DNA here is from genome assembly GCA_026770625.1 of Nicotiana glauca. Lineage (NCBI taxonomy): Eukaryota > Viridiplantae > Streptophyta > Magnoliopsida > Solanales > Solanaceae > Nicotiana > Nicotiana glauca. Next base: position 115,821 of record MU781969.1, read on the forward strand.
ACCCAGAGTCACCTTCTTACCGACCTGGCACCCGGTGTTCCTATCATTCAGGGGCAGAAGGGCATGATACATATAATTGTTGGACCTTGAAGAGGGTTGTGGAAGACCTGATAGAACAAAAGAGAATAGTGCTAAGGGAAAAAGATGTTCCTAATATAACCAACAATCCATTACCGGCCAACAACAACGGGCCGGTTATTGGAATGATTTATGAAGATAGAGAGTTTGACCCAACTCTAAAAGCTATCATTGCCATATATGATGTGTAAAAGAAGCCAAAGGTCATTGTACAAAAAGACAAGGGGCAGAGGAAGAATAAAACCACCCTTCAGAAGACCGAAAAGAAAGTGGGAGCTGAAACTGGGACAAAATCCTCAAAAGATGATGTTCTCTATGTTCCCCGAGGCCACAAGAAAGAACAGATGTTATTGAGTCCTCCTAGAAGGTTTGAGTTAAACAAGGGAGCTAAAATGTATGTGCCCAAAGGGACCTACATGGTGCGGGGGCCAATAATTCCACCAAGGCTGAATGAGCCCGTGGTTATTGGCCGCACACTGCAAAGGCCCAGGACAGATCCCACTGCCATTCCACGGAACTATAACAAAGCGATAGTAACTTACAAAAGCAAAGAGATCTCGGGAGATGTTAAGGAAAATAACCCGGTTGAGAAGTACCTCAATCTGGAGAAAGTGAATAAAGCCACAAAGAAGCATTTCCCACCTAAGAAGCTAGTGAGTGCTGAAGAATCAGAAGTTTTCTTCCAGAAAATGAAAATGGAAAACTACAAGATAATCGACCAGCTCCGAGAGTCTCCTGCTCAAGTCTCTCTATTGTCTCTGCTAATGAACTCAACTGAACATAGAAAAGTGTTTATCAAAACTCTTAATGAAGCATACATACCCATTGAAACCACTGTAGAACAATTGGAAAGGATAATAGAGAGGTTTTTTGAGGTCAATTAAATCTCTTTCAGCAAGAATGATTTGCCCCCAGAAGGGGCCGTACACAACAAAGCCCTTCACATAATAGTTAAATGCAAGGGGTATTATGTGAAATGGGTCATGCTAGACGGTGGTTCTAGGGTAGATATTTGCCCTCTCTCAACTCTACAATGAATGGAAATCGGTACTGAGAGAATCAGACCCAACAACATCTGTGTGAGTGCCTGATGGCATAAAGAGAGATACAATAGGCGAGATTGATTTGATTCTTACTATTGGCCCAGTGGATTTCGAGGTGACCTTTCAGGTTTTGGACATGGATACTTCCTATAATTTCCTCTTGGGAAGATCGTAGATTCACGTAGCAGGGGTTGTGCCTTCTACTCTACATCAGATGGTGAAATTCGAACATAAAGATTAGGATATTGTAGTTCACGGGGAAGATGAGCAATTGATTTATCGGGACCCTTCAGTCCCTTGTCTTGAAGCTAGAGAAGGAAGGGAACATATAGTCTATCAAGCTTTTGAGGTTGTGGTCGCTGACCAATGTGAAGGACACCCATGCCCTCAACCCTTTCTCTCAAATGCATCAATTATGGTTGCCAAAGAAATGATCAAACATGGTTACAAACCCGGGAAGGGGCTCGAGACTTCATTGCAAGGAATTGCTGAACCTATCACTTTGGTTGCTAGTGAGAAATTCTTTGGGGTGGGTTTTCAACCCACATCAGCTGATGGAAAATGGGCGGATGAAAGAAAAAACAATGTTTGGGTCTTGCCTTAGCCGATTCTGCATCTTTATAGAACTTTTGTCAAGCCTAAATACAATGAGGAAGAGGAAGATGAGGCTTTTACGACCGAGGAAATTGAAGAAATATGTAGGGCTATGAGACAGATGTTGTATGAATCCCACATGGTCCAACCAGGGGAAGGCTCACACACCGCTGAGGTGCTATACATGGGACCTAGTGCCAAACTGCAAAATTGGAAGGCCACTCCGTTCCCAATCAGGCGGGAATCCCGATAGTCCAGTCCTATCACTTTTTCTGCATCATGAGTTATTTCAGGGTGTAACACGGATTTTTTTCTTCAGTTTCATGTCTTTAATTTCCAATGTAAACCCTGTTATCTTCAAATTCAATGAAATGAAATCAATATTTCATTGTTGATCTCTCTACTCCTTCTAATTTCTATTATTTTTTTCTGTTATTTTTCTTTCAGTTCTAATACTGCTGCTTTAAATAATATGACATACTTGTGGACTTCATGCGCAGAACCAAACATACTATCTAACTATGAAACAATGAACCAAGAACCAGAATATGATGAAGAAGAGGCTTTTAGGGAAATAAATCGAGAATTGGAAAAATTTGAGAATAAACTTAAGTCGAACTTAAATGATACTGAGCAGGTTAATTTGGGTAGTTCTAAAGAAGTCAGGGAAACTAAGATAATCATTCACACAGACGAAAAAACCTGGGACGCATTGATCCAACTCTTGTTTGAATTCAAAGATGTGTTTTCTTGGTCATACGATGACGTGCCAGGACTAAGTGTTGATTTGGTGGTTCATAAGTTGCCAACTTACCCCAACTATCCCCCTATCTAGCAAAAGCAAAGGAATTTTAAAACTGATATCAGTGACAAGATTAAAGAAGAGTTACCAAAATAGTTAAAAGTAAGGGTGATCCGAGTGGTTCGATACACCACATGGTTAGCCAATGTAGTTCCAGTGCCAAAGAAGGTCGGGAAAACTCGAGTGTGTGTGGATTACAAAGATCGAAACAAAGAAAGTCCTAAGGATAATTTTGCTTTGCAGAACATCCACATCCTTGTTGATAACTGTGCCAAATATGAGATACAGTCCTTCGTGGATTGTTACGCAGGATATCACCAGGTGTTGATGGATGAAGAGGATGCAGAAAAGACAGCTTTTACCACACCCTGGGGCACATACTGCTACAGGGTCATGCCTTTTGGTCTGAAGAATGTCGGGGCAACCTACATGAGGTCCATGACTGCCATTTTTCATGACATGATGCACCAAGAGATAGAGGTATATATGGATGGCGTGATCATCAAATCCAGGACCCAGGAGGACCATGTTTGGGACTTGAGAAAATTCTTTGAGCGACTACGTAAATATGATCTGAAGCTAAACCCAGCCAAATATGCATTTGGGGTACCGTCTTGCAAACTCGTAGGATTCATATTCAATCGAAGTTTTATCGAGTTAGAACCAATAAAGATAAAGTCCATTCGAGATTTGCCTCCTCCAAGAACCATAAAGGATGTTGTGAGCTTGCTGGGAAGATTGAACTACATCAGCCGATTCATTACCCAGTTGACATCTACACGTGAAACCATTTTCAAGATGTTAAAGAAAGTTGCAGCAATCACCCGATTGGATCCTTTGAAATACATGTTCTATAAACTAATGACCACAAAGAGGTTAGCAAAATGCTAGATCCTGCTCATTGAATTTGACATAGTATACGTCACCCGCACGGCAATGAAAGCCCATGTTTTAGCGGATCATTTGGTTGATAACTTGGTTGACAATAAATACCAGCCTTTGAGCACCTACTTCTCGGATGAAGAGGTAAATTCAGTTGAGATAGCTTCAGAAGACACCCACGCCTAGAAAATGTTCTTTAACGAAGCCGTGAATGCAAAAGGTGTTGGAATTGGGGAAATCTTGATATCACCTACTGGTCAACATTATCCAGTCAGAGCCCGACTTCGGTTTTTCTGCATAAATAATACTGTTGAGTATGAAGCCTGCTTTATGGGTATGAATATGGAAATCGACCAAGATGTCGAAGAATTGTTAATCATGGGAGATTCAGATCTGATTATCCGACAAGCTCAGGGAGAATGGGAGACTCGAGATATCAAACTTATTCCCTACATGCAACATATGGAAGATCTTAGCAGGTGATTCAAGTCAATAGAGTTCAGGTACATCCCTCATTTTTACAATGAACTGGCCGATACAGTTTCTACTTTGGCCTCGATGCTGCCATACCCAGGTAATTGCCACATTGATCCCTTGGAAATCCAAATTCGGGAAAAGCATGGTTACTATAATACGATTGAGGCAGAACCAAATATTCAACCATGGTAGCACGATATCAAAAGATTTATGAAAACTAAAGAATACCCCGAGCAAGCCAGTGGAGACCAAAAGAGAACCATTAGATGGCACACAAGTGGTTTCTTCTTGAGCGATGATGTCTTGTAAAAAAGGACTCCAGATCTCAACTTGTTAAGATGTGTTGACGTCAATGAGGCTGGAAGAATCATGTATGAAGCGCACGCAGGTGTGTGCGGACCCCACATAAATGGGTATGTTTTGGCAAAAAAAATCCTTCGAGCGGGCTATTAGTGGATGACTATGGAAAAGGACTGCTTCAGTTTCATCTGGAAATGTCATTAGTGCTAGGTGCACGGTGATTTGATTCATGTGCTGCCTACAAAACTATATCCCATGTCAGCACCTTGGCCATTTGTTGCCTGGGGTATGGATGTCATTGGGCCGATTGAGACAAAATCTTCAAATGGGCATAGATTCATTTTGGTCGCTATCGACTACTTCACAAAGTGGGTTGAAGCAATTACTCTCTAATCTGTTACCAAGAAAGTTGTGGTAGACTTTGTGCACTCCAATATTATCTGCTGTTTCAGTGTTCTTGCAACTATCATTACAGATAATACTGCAAATTTGAATAGTCACTTGATGAGGGAGATATTTGAGTAGTTCAAGATAATGCATCAGAACTCTACCCCTTATCGACCTAAAGGCAATGGTGCTGTCGAGGTAGCAAACAAAAACATCAAAAAGATTTTGAGAAAGATGATTCAAAGTTCCAGACAATGGCATGAAAAGTTGTCGTTTGCATTGTTGGGATATCGCACTGTTGTGCGTACATCAGTCGGAGCAACCCTATATATTTTTGTTTATGACACTGAAGTCGTAATACCCGCAGAAGTTGAAATCCCTTCATTGTGGATCATTGTTGAAGCTAATAGAAGATAGTGAGCGGGTCAAAACCCTTCTGGAACAGTTAACCTTGATCGATGAAAAGCGAATGGCCGCAGTCTGCCACGGGCAGTTGTATCAATAAAGAATGGCACGTCTTACAACAAGAAAGTGCGGCCTAGAAACTTTGAAGTGGGGAAACTCGTTTTAAGGCTTATTCTTCCCCATCATCAGGAAGCAAAAGGAAAGTTTGCTCCTAACTACAAAGGGCCATACATTATCAGAAAATTACTACCGAAAGAGGCGTTATACCTGAGAGACATTGAAGGGAATGACCTAGAAACAATTGTAAATGGAGATGCAGTCAAAAGGTACTATGTCTAATCCTTCTGCAGTAATGACATTATCCGATTGGGAAGATGAAGACTTTCATTCTCGCTACCCCAAATACTCTAATCCTTTTATAACCCTTTGAGTTGGTTACCTTTATTTCATTACCCTCTTCGGAACTTGAAGATGTTTGTAAAAAAAAAATCAAAACAAAAATCAGAACAAAATAAAAATAAAGAAAAAACAACAAAACAAAATGTTTCCCTGAACTACGTTCGACTTGACTCCGAGAGGATACGTAGACAGCCTCTCTCTGGGGTTCAGTCACACTAAATAAAAATCCAAATTCCCCCAAAAAAGTGAAACCGGGGTAAAAGTTTTCACCAGAAAGGTTCCAAAGTTGTAACTCCATCCAACTCTTTTTACCCTAAATCCTGTTCAAGTCCTTCCGATCAATCGGTGAGAATGTTCAAGGATCGGAGAATGCAACTACTTGGATCCGATGCAGTCAAAATGAGAGAAATAAAATGAGAGAGTCTTATTGGTGAAAATCCATATGGGAACCGTAAGGCGATGATGAGCAGAGAAACTGAAAAATGAGGGAGTGTTGTTAGTGAAAACTCGTAAAGAGCACTATAAGGCGACAGTGAGAAGAGAAATGAGAGAGATTAATTGGCGAAAACCCGAAAAGGGTGCCGTTGATCGAAAAGAAGAAGACCCTTACCACCATTGACACTGAAATAGTCCTGACAAGGTTTCTTGATTTTAAAACATGGTCGCAATGGGTTTATGAGGAGTTGGATAGTTGTGTAGATCAGGCATCCAGTCCAAGAAGCATGTCATGTCTATTGAAGTCTGCACGCACCCCAGATAAGTCCTTATTTCTTCCTTGAAAAGGACACTTCTCCTTAAATTCACTTTCTTGTCCTTTGTTTACTTTTCTTTGAATCCCTTTCGGTCTATCTCTGTTCTGAACTAATACAAAGAAAAGGTGGAAAGATTGGTTTTTTACTGGGTTCTCTTAATAAAAGCCAAGTCTAAACAAAAGCACCCAGCCTCAATAGGTGCGTCAAGTCGATCCTGGCTGGCCATGATGGTCGATGCTCCGAAATCGGAATTGTTAAAAATGAAAACAAATCCAAAGTCAAAAGCTCCTAGAGGCAGAATAAGGTGAAAGGGCCCAAAAGCCCCACACGGTTGAACCGTTATCTGGAAGGTTTGGAAAGTTGAGTTCCTCAGTTTTAGGAGAGAGATAAATCTTTAGAAAAGCCAGCGAACAGCGGAGGTTATCACCAAAAGAGTTGGGCCGAGATCAAGTGATTATAAACAACCAAGACACAAAACCAACCACCATTTCAAACTAACAATTGTTCTTTGTTTGAAAAAATGAAACAGGTGGAGTCCAAAGCAACCGTGCAAGAAGTAGGTGCAACCAAAAAAGAAAAAAAAATGCGCAAGTGCTGGAAACAACTTTACAACAATAATCAATCCGAAAGGGAAGTCTCTTCCAAATTCTTTCCTGCATTTTTACTCATTTTCCTGAAATAAAAAATAAAATTAAAAAAAAAGACAAGAAAAAAAATAATGAAAAAAAGGAAGAAGAAGACGAAGAAAATTCAAAATCACGGTAGCATAGGGTCCGAGTTCCTGGCCGATGACAACATAACCTAGTAATTTTTCCATTAAGGTCCCAGTCCCTAGTCGACGCCAGCATAACCGGTTAATCTTTTTCAACATAGGGTCCCACTCCATACTTGTCCCCGGCATAACCCGAGGAACTTTTCCTCCCCGGCATAACCCAAAGACCTTTTTCTCTTTTCCGGCATAACCCGATGACTTTTTTAGCATAACCCGTGGACCTCCCCGACATAACCTGAGGACTTCTTCTCTTTTTCGGCATAATCCTATGACTTTCCCGGCATAACCCGTGGACTTCCCCGACATAACCCGAGGACCTTCTCTCTTTTCTGGCATAACCCGATGAACTTTCTCGGCATAACCGTTAGACCTCCCCGGCCTAACCCGAGGACCTTTTCTCTTTTCTGGCATAACCTGATAACTTTCCTGGCATAACCTGTGAACCTCCCCGGAATAACTCGAGGACCTTTTTCTATTTTTTGGCATAACCCGATGACTTTCCCGGCATAACCTGCGGACCTCCCTAGCATAACCCGAGGGCCTTTTTCTCTTTTTTGTCATAACCCGATGACTTTCTCGACATAACCCGTGGACCTCCCCGGCATAACCCAAGGACCTTTTCTTTTCTGGCATAACCCGATGACTTTCACGGCATAACCTGTGGACCTCCCTGGCATAACCTGAGGACCTTTTCTTTTTCTGGCATAGCCCAATGACTTTCCCAGCATAGCCCGTGGACCTTCCCAGCATAACCTGAAGACCTTTTTCTCTTTTCCGGCATTACCCAATGACCATTCTTGGCATAACCCGTAGACCTCCCCAGTATAACCCGAGGACCTTTTCCTTCGCGGCATAACCCGAGGACCTTTTCCTTCCTGGCATAACCTGAGGACCTTTTTCCTTTTCCGTCATAACCCGATGAATTTCCCGGCATAACCCGGGGACCTCCCCAGCATAACCCAAGGAACTTTTATTCTTCTTTTCCGGCATAACCCAGTCATCTTTCTAGCATAACCTAGCAATCCTTCCAATTTAGGGCTCCACTCCCTACTCTCTTTCTCCCAATGGTACACAATCCTGATATTTATTGCTTTCAATGAAGAAATAGTCTAGATTTTTGTTGTATAATAACTCACAAAATTTTTCTAGTAAAACTGGGGCGGAAGAATTTCATTCGTTTGTTTGTTTTGGTGTCTGAGCAGGTTTTACCTCGAGGCACAGGGTTAGAGACGACCAAAAGAATGAGTATCAATTCAGAATAAAAAAAAAGAAGAAAAAGAACAAAAGAAGTGAACTCAAAGTGTTGAAGTGGAGAAGGATGCAGACTGCTCAAGATATGATTGAAGTCACAGGCTTCGCATGTCCCACTTGGATCCAAAGCTGGAAAAAAAATCAATGGTCATAGCTAACGAGCATCAAGATTCAGATCGTAGTCTGCAGCAAGAACTAGCCAAGACTAGAGATCAAGCTTCAAGAGATTTATAGATAGGAATCTTGTAACTCATAGCTGATAGGTTTAGCTAGTTTAGCTCTTTTATTTTCCATTTTGGTGTAATAAGGAATTCAACAAGAAGTAGCAGTAGCAACAACACTTAAATCACAGCTTCCGGGTAGTCCCAACTACCAAAACTTCAAGAACTACACTGACCTGATTCCTTTATAGCCAAAGATATGTAGGCAACCTCTGAAGCAAGGTTCAGTCATGCTCTTTCAAAAAATGCTTCTCATGGAGTGTCAAACGGGCAAAAATCCCTCATAATTTCTCATTTTATCTTTGCCCACAAACCCTTCATGTCTTCGAGCAAAGAGGGGTAGCTGTGAGTACGTGATTTTTGCCTCACATGAACTACTCCAACAGAATCCCAAAAATTAGATTTTTCTTTTAATTATTTATTATTTTAGGAGTTATTGTAGAATTTTCTGATTATTTGTATTTTTGTGTGCATATTTAATTCTATTTAATTCATAAAAATACAAATACATTGCATTTTCATTTAGGATTTATTTTTATATGTTTTTAGATTAATTATTAAATTAGTTTGTTTTACAAAATAAAAAAAATCACAAAATAACTCATTTTTAAATTGTTAATTTTTAGCTTCAAATTTTGTAGTTTTCTTTTAATTTGGTAATTAATTAGTTGTCTTAAATATTATTTTTAGTAATTAACCTAATTTGGTAGTATAATTTAAGTTAGGAATTAATTTAGGTTTTATTTTTATTTTTGAAAACAAAAAAAAGAATTTGAAATGAAAAAGGAAAAGAAAAGGAAATAAAGAATAAGGGTTTTGGGCTCTTTTAATTAAATATCCCCAAATCCAATCAATTCCACCCCTTAACCTGTTCGAAATTGGCCCAGAACTGTTCCCCTACCCGGTCCACTTTTCTCCATGACCAAACGACACTGTTTAGGTCTTTTAATCTGAGCCATTGATCTCCCCTATCGAAAGACTTGGAACTGGTCCCTCTAAAGTATATAACTATCCTAAAGCCCCCTACCCCCCTCTAACTCGTCTCTCTTACTCCACCACCTTTTTCAGAGATAGCCATTAACCCTCGCTCCACACTAGCTTCCTCCGGTGGCGGTGTCGTCTCACGACCCGGATTTCCCACCATCGGAATCGTGATGGCGCCTACTCGTGGTAGCTAGGCAAGCCAACTTACTTACTAATTTCATTAGTAAAACTATTCTGTTGTCAATTTATAACATCATTAATAATAACAACAATAACTGCGTAAGTCTAATTTTTATAAGTCCGAAATAAATACGAAATGTTCAACAACATCCTCTACCCAAGATTTGGTGTCACATACTCACGAACCACTAAGAATAAACTACATATAAAGGTCTGAAAGAAATATAACAGCTGCCTGTCTCGAAACAATGAGGCAACAGTATAAATGAAAAGCATAAGAAGAGACGCCGGGCCTGCGGACGCCTGCAAGGCTACCTCAGTCTCGTGATAATAATATCCTTCTCCCGAACTACTGCTGCTGCTGCTCAAAACCTGGACCTGTGCAAAAATGCACAGAAGTGTAGTATCAACACAACCGACCCCATGTGCTGGTAATTGTCTAGCCTAACCCCGACGAAGTAGTGACGAGGCTAGACTGGACACCACGTAAACCTGTGCAGTTATAAATATACATCAGAAATCGAATACCAAGTAATTAACAACGTGGGAGGGGGAAACATGCTATGGGGAAATACAATTAGCAGTAATCCAGAGTAACAACCAAATATCTTAAAGTCCACAATGAAACAATAAGTCAATATTAAGACATAACCACAGATATCAACAACTGTTTCGGCGTGCAACCCGCTCCACAATTACCATTGTTGCGGCGTGCTACCCGCTCCACATATCACTGTTGTGGCGTGCAACCTGACCCACATTATTTATCAGTTATCATTGTTGCGGCACGCAATCCGATCCTCAGTATCATTTGTTGCGGCGTGCAACCCGCTCCTCAATATCATTTAACAGTCTGAGTCCCCAAGAAACAGTCACAATTAAGGGAAACACATCAGACAAATACATAGCAAACATCCCGGCAAGGGAGTACAATTAACCGTTCAATCATCCCGGCAAGGGAGAATACATTAAATACTTACGTCCCGGCAAGGGAATAATCAACAACGTTTCATTTTTTTCTTACTTTACTTATCTTATAATTCACTTTACTATTCTGAGCCAACGCTCTAAAGAATCCAGTCATTTCATATACTTTCAATATTCGTATTACAATTCGAGCCAATGCTCTCAGGAATCAAATAATTATTTTACCGTTCACATGTTATTCACAACATATAGAATTTCTCCAATAAATACGGAGTTCACAACCAAGTCATGGTAATCACATTATAAGGACTCACGGTCNTATCCTTCTCCCGAACTACTGCTGCTGCTGCTCAAAACCTGGACCTGTGCAAAAATGCACAGAAGTGTAGTATCAACACAACCGACCCCATGTGCTGGTAATTGTCTAGCCTAACCCCGACGAAGTAGTGACGAGGCTAGACTGGACACCACGTAAACCTGTGCAGTTATAAATATACATCAGAAATCGAATACCAAGTAATTAACAACGTGGGAGGGGGAAACATGCTATGGGGAAATACAATTAGCAGTAATCCAGAGTAACAACCAAATATCTTAAAGTCCACAATGAAACAATAAGTCAATATTAAGACATAACCACAGATATCAACAACTGTTTCGGCGTGCAACCCGCTCCACAATTACCATTGTTGCGGCGTGCTACCCGCTCCACATATCACTGTTGTGGCGTGCAACCTGACCCACATTATTTATCAGTTATCATTGTTGCGGCACGCAATCCGATCCTCAGTATCATTTGTTGCGGCGTGCAACCCGCTCCTCAATATCATTTAACAGTCTGAGTCCCCAAGAAACAGTCACAATTAAGGGAAACACATCAGACAAATACATAGCAAACATCCCGGCAAGGGAGTACAATTAACCGTTCAATCATCCCGGCAAGGGAGAATACATTAAATACTTACGTCCCGGCAAGGGAATAATCAACAACGTTTCATTTTTTTCTTACTTTACTTATCTTATAATTCACTTTACTATTCTGAGCCAACGCTCTAAAGAATCCAGTCATTTCATATACTTTCAATATTCGTATTACAATTCGAGCCAATGCTCTCAGGAATCAAATAATTATTTTACCGTTCACATGTTATTCACAACATATAGAATTTCTCCAATAAATACGGAGTTCACAACCAAGTCATGGTAATCACATTATAAGGACTCACGATCATGCTCTACACCAATGTATAGATACTCGTCACCATGCCTATACATCGTACTCAATCACATAGCAATTAGCAACAAGACTCAACTCCTATTGCCTCAAGCTAGGGTTAGACCAAATACTTACCTCGAAGGTTTACGGCCAATTCAATCCTTAAGCAATGCCTTTCCTTCCGAATTTGGCTCCAATTCAGTCGTATCTATACACAATTGATTTAATATCATCAATAATACTCAACAATCCAACCCAAATACCCAAATATAATCTCTCCAATATTCTGCCCAAAATTTGCAAAACCGACCCCGGGCTCGCTTGGTCAAAACAGGAGGTTCGAACCAAAATAAATTTACCCATAACCCCACGAATCCAAAGATATAATTTGTTTTAAGATTCGACACCAAATTGGGGTTGAATTACCCAAAATTCTCAAAACCCTAACTTTGCTCAAAACCCATAATTTCTACCTTAAACTTCATGATTTAGGGCTAGGATTTCGGTAATTAATGAAGAAAATTGAAAGAATTAAGTGGAACAATGCTAACCCAAGAAGTTTTGATGAATGAGAGCTTCTATGGACGCCTAAGTGCTTGGAGGAGAAAGGGCTTCGTGTAAAATTATGAAATTCCCGTCACTGGTTCTGTTTTTAACTTAAAAATTCGCTGGGCAAAATTGTTCATCGCGTTCGCAACACACCTGTCGCATTCGTGTCACACCTCCTTTTGGTGCGCCCACCCCGAGGGGTAAAATGGGCGAGGGAGTTTTTCCAATTTAAGTGACAATATTCGAAATGAGATTATTTTGTTTATTTCAGAGTCGCCACTTGGAATAAATTAAAGGTGTCCCAAGTAACCGATTTATTTAAATCCCAAATCGAGGAAATTTTGACTTCCCTAATGAAGTCTGCGAACCAGAAATTCTAAGTAAGGAATTCTGTTGATCCGAGGGAAGGTATTAGGCACCCCCGAATCTCGTGGTTCTAGCACGGTCGCTTAAACTATTGTAAATTGCAAAAATATCTGATTTTAATACATGTTATAACCTATGTGCATTTAGTCAACTTTAAACCGCTTTTATTTTTTAAAGCCGTATCTTTAACCATTTCAAACAAAACGGGCCTAATCTTAATCCTCTAGGTCCAACATGTGTCTGGGTCGTTCATTTTTTATCTATGCCAAGTAAAACGAAACCATCGACTTTTGATAATACTTTAGTCCGTGTAAATATCCATCGAAGTTATTTTTTTGATTAACTTACACGAAGCGTTGACGCATGAAACGATTTCGTTCTTTAACTAAAATTTGCTACCAAATAATCGGGGTTGCATCTGATTCAAATAAAACTCTTAACAAGACATGAGCGTATATATCCTGATTTTAATGCATCTCGACCTCTCTTACCATCTAGATCAAAAATATTTACTCGCCCGCGACTTGTTAAAATAGGACAATCGATTAGTGAAGGCTATAAACTAAATAAAGAGACTAGCTACTGGATTGCAAGGTCAATTCTAATGATTCATTATGAAGCTATCTACTTGGAACTTAACTGTTTTTTTCTAAACCTTGGTCATCACAAGCTTTGAACGAAAATTCAAACTTAGTTGAGCGTTGACAAAATTTACATGCTAGAGAGGAATGTTGACACAATTTTACAGTCCATGGTTTAAATCGAGCGTACAACAGTTTTGGTTATACAAATATACCTTACAACTAACAGGCATATATAAAAAAAATCTAATCTAATTCTGAAATAAATAAGCAGCGATCCAAGAGCGTAAACCCAGCAGGCATTCTTATTTCCAGCTTAATTCAAGTCTACACCAAAACGAGTTCGAAATTGTGTACCTGGAATTTCAAACAGCAAAAATGGAGAAAAGGAAGATCAGTAGCATGAAATCAACAGCAACCAACACAGCAACCAGCAAAACTGATTCCAACGATAAACCAAAACACTGATGAAGGCAGTAGCAAAACAGTCCAGGCAGCGAATTGAAGAATCAGGAATAACAGAATCCTTCCAGTTAACTAGGACACTCGAATATAGAAATAGAAACTGAGAAAAGGCTTCGCTGTAATCTTGGGGAGCAAATGTAATAGTGTTTCAAAGGCTCCTGTTGCTTAAGACTAAACAAGCTTTCGAAAGTGAGTAGAACTCTCCTTCTTCTCTGTTTTTAGGAGGTTTTTCTAATGATGGACAGGACCTTTTCAAAGATTGGGAATCAAGAGACTCGAGGAATACTCTTAAACTTCAACTTGATGAACTCAAAAACTGCCTTAGAGGAAGACTCTTAGAACTCAAGAGAACTCTTTTCAAGATCCTGGGAAGCTGAATGGTAGAAGAAACTGTTGGGAACTGATGGTCAAGGCTCTAAACTGATTGTTTGAAAGCTCCTAAGCTGAAGTTTCAGCAATGTGTAATAGAGTGTGTATTTTTCTTTCTAAAACTCTTCTGATCTCCCCCCATTTTTGTGTGAATCCCCTCCCTTATATAACCCAAATGACAGCCTTCAGCCCTATTTTTTAAATGTTTCAGACACTGAAAGCCCATGTTATTCCCTCTGTATTTCCCACTTTAAATTGTCTAAGTATGGGTGCTTATTTTAAGCTTTCTGAAGTTCAGAAGTTAAATGGAATACCTGCTGTCCAGCAGGTTCCACTCACTTAAACATGTGCCTGGCACCTCCTTTAATTTTTGATTTCTAAACTAGGCTAAACAACTATATCCAATCAACCCCCTAATTTGAAATCAACAAACAGTTATAGCTACGATCCCACAGTGACTTTGGATCAAATCAGCAATGCTAATTTCTGTCCTAATGTCTTAACAAACAGACCTACGAAACTAATCGACGACATTCGATTAGTCGATTACAACACGTGTAATCGATAACAAATAGTCGACGAATCAGTGATTCACAAATTGCGGGCAAAACAAGTCAGAATGCGAAACTAGATATTCGACGATATTAATCGAAACGAATACGTATTCTATAACTAACAATATTCAGTGACAATCAGAAGAACAAAATAATGCCCAAGTAAAAAGGCTTTGAGGAGGAGAACAGAAGCATTACTAAGTTGAAAAGAAAAATGGAGATACTAATAGAAACTACAACTAATAGATAATTGAATGAAGATAAAAAATGCAAACGGGGATACCTTGAGAAGAGAAATCTAGGATCGAACCAAACTGGGACCAATTCGGACTCGATATTTTTTTTGAGGCCAAACGGGCTTTAATCGAATGTTCTCAATTGAGAACATCTCGACTAAAGCCCATCAAACCACAAAAATCTTCACACGGCTTGAATGTCTTCTAAGGATCTTGGGGCTCATGCTGGGTTTCGAACGGTTTGGGTTCGATTTGAACCTAAACCACGCTGGTTTGATTGTGAGGGAGGTCAGGTGAGGGATGTGTGTGGGTTTGGGGTCAAAGGGAGGGGGCGCCGCCACTAGGAAGCAATGGCGACTACTAGGGTTCTTGGTAAAGAATTAAAATTCAAAGAGTTCTAATGTTGTTTGAAGGGAAACATGTGTGGATTTGGTGAAGGGGTGGTCCGGTGGCTTCAGGGTGTTAGTTTGATGGTCATTGGTATAGGTTGGTTTTGGCTCGAATCTTCGATTGAAGATTCGAGAAGTTCCGGCTTGATTCGAGATAAGCCGTGTTTGGGGTTGTAATGGGGAGGTCTCGGAGGTGCTATGGTGTAAAAATGGGGGTCAATGGCCTACCGAAACCGCCGTGAGGCGATTTCCTGTGGGCGGTCGTTGGATGGTGGCGTTACCTGGTCTCTAAGAGAGACGAAAAGGGGGGGTCTGGGGTTTGAGACGGGTAAGGGGCTTTAGGGTATTAAAATTTACCTTTTAATCCTAACCGTTGAATTACAATAATCAACGGCTAGGATCAATCGAGCTGACCTCAAACGAGGTCGTTTGGAGTGGTAACAGGGTCGTTTAGCTTAATGATGGGGCTGGGTCGGTGGTAAATGGGAATGGGTCGGGTGAGACGGGTTGGGATAGGGTGATTTTGGCAGTTGATCATCTTGAGATTGACGACCCTGATTGATTGCGATCGAAACGACGTCGTTTGGCGATCCCTGTTGTGGGTGGATTTGCACCGGGTATAGGCCAATGCTTTGGGCCTGTATTTTGTTCAATTTGGGCAGCCTAGTCCGTTTTTCTCTTCATTTTTCCAATCTCTTCATTTTCTTTATCTTTTAGTTAATCAAACTATTAAAATCCCAAATCAAAAAAATACTAATTAATTTCTAATTGTAGAATTGAGTCCTAAATGCATTTTTTTTGTATTTTTAATTAATTTAAACAAATAAACATGCGTACACAAATACAAAAAAATAACAAAAAATTCACAAAAAAGTCACACACAATACAAAACTATTTTATTTTGAATTTTTGGGAGTGATCCTCATATAGGGAAAAAATCACGTGTTCACAACTGCCCCTCTTTGCCCGAAAATATGAAGAGTTTTCGTGCAAAGATAAATGAGCGGATACGAGCGATTTTTGCCTGTTCGAGTACTCCGTGTGAAGCATTTTTTTTGAAAGGGTTTGACCGAGCCTTTGCTTCGGGAGGCCTCCTACATATCCTGGGCTAAACAGGAATCAGGTCAATGTAGTTCGGGAAGTCTTGGTAGCTGGGACTACCGTGGAAGTACGACCTTGCTGTTACTGTTGCTACTGTTGCTGCTACCGCTTACCGACCTCCTTATTACACCAAAAAGGAAAAATCAAAGCTAAACATAGCTACGCCTATCAACTATGAGTTACAAGATTCCTATCTATGATTCTTTGAAAACTT
>MDKF010020214.1:0-24256 GCA_026770625.1 Nicotiana glauca
ATCTATATAAACTTCCATGGTCTTACCTAACTGTTCTTGAAACATTCGAGTAACTAACCTCTGATACATTGCACCAACATTTTTAAGACCAAAGGGCATTACTTTATAACAATAAGTCCCCATGTTCGTTATAAAAGATATTTTTTCCTCATCTTCTGGATCCATTTTGATTTGGTTATAACCTGAGTACGCATCTAAAAAACTTAACAGTTCATGTCCTGCAGTAACATTAATTAACTGATCTATATGTGGTAAAGGAAAAGAATCCTTCGGACAGGCTTTATAAGATCAGTGTAATCCACACATACACGCCACTTACCATTCTTCTTAGGAACCACAACAGTTTTAGCCAACCAGTTAGGATATTTTACTTCACGAATTGACCCTATTTTGAGCAATTTTTCAACCTCTTCCTGAATCACTTGATTCTTAAAAGCCCCTTGCTTTTGTTTCTTTTGCTTGACTGGGGGATATGATGGGTCTTCATTCAATTTATAAGTCATGACTTCCGGTGGTATTCCTGTCATGTCAGAATGGGACCTAGCAAAACAATCTGCGTTAGCTTTTAAAAATTCAATTAACTTACGTTTTACCTTTGGGCTGAGATTTGCTCCTACATACACTTTCCTCTCGGGCCAGTGTATGAATAAAACCACAACCTCTAACTCTTCAATCGTTGTTTTAATGTTCTTGTTTTCCTCTGGTTCTTGAATAATGTTAGGCCTTGAATCCACGTCTGTGTTTTCTTCTTCAGTTAAGGTCGAAGTTGCTCCCTCCTTCACTGAATTTTGTAACTGCTATTTGGCTTCGCTTTGAACAGTTGGATCTGCAACGGAATGTATACTCCTGGATGTTTGTTGATCACTTCTGATGCAACGTTGACGGTACAGCATCCATATCATGGATCCATGGCCTCCCAAGAATTATGTTATAAGCCATTTCCAAATCTAACACCTGGAACTTAGTAGCATTGACAACACCTTCTGCAAAGGTGGTAAGGATCGCTTCGCCCTTGGTTACGACATTGGAATTATCAAACCCTGACAAAGTATAGGCTTTTGGAACTAAATTGTCCTCAAGTTGCATTTCGCGTAACACTCATATCAAGATAATATTTACTGAACTACCTGGATCAATCAGAACACGTTTAACATTAGTATCATGTACAAGTAATGATATTACCAATGCATCATTATGTGGAGTCATGAGGCCTTCTGCATCTGCGTTGCCGAACGTGATATTTTCCTCCTCCAACACGTGTCGTAACCGATTTCCATGAGTGATCTTCATTTTGGATATTTTATTGGCTGCAGTATACGAGACACCATTGACATCTTCTCCTCCACTTATAACATTGATTGTCCATTTCGGAGAGGGCAGCTTTGGGGGCTCCTGTCTATTTTTCATATATGCTTGTTTACCTTTTTCACTGAATAATCCAGTAAGATATCCTTGCTTTAACAAATGATCCACCTCACTTTGTAGAAATATGCAATCTGCGGTTTTATGCCCGTGATCATTATGGAATTCACACTAGTGATATGGATTTCTTCTACTTGGGTTTGATCTCATCTCCTTCGGCCACCGTACCTTATCTTCCATGACTCTTAAAATAGCCACGAGCTCGGAAGTGGTTACATTAAAATTATAACCACCAAACCTTGCTTTCAAACTTCCATCATCATCTCGCTGTCCACGTGTGCCTCGATCATTGCTGAACCTTGATGAAGAGCCTGATTCTCTGGGCTTATGATCGTACCTTTCTTGTTTTGACCTTGAGTCTTTACCCACAGGTCCCATATAAGGATCGTACCTATTTTTACCGGATCTCCTTTCATTGTATACATGCCTTGAACTTGTTTTCTCCTCTGTTTTTGGTCGCAAGATGATATCTTCCTCGATACTCATCTTCGTGCTATACCTGTTGTAGACATCATTCCACGTTGTTGCTGGGAATTCTCGAAGGCTTTCTTTGAGTCTCCTTGTGGCTTCTAAACTTTTCTCATTCAGATTGCTGGCAAAAGCTATGGCTACCATATTGTCAGGTACTCGTGGTAGCAACATTCTTTCACATTGAAATCTATCTACAAATTCCCTCAATAATTCGGAATTCCCTTGCTTGATTTCTCCTCCATTCTCTTTTCAACTTTTTGAGCTCCCGAATGTGCTTTAATAAACAAATCTGCAAGCTCGGCAAAGGAATTTATAGAATTTTCAGGTAAAAGAGAATACTAGGTTAAAGCTCCTTTGGTGAGTGTTTCACCAAATTTTTTGACCAGGACTGATTTGATTTCTTGCTTAGTCAAGTCATTCCCTTTGACACATGTGGTGAATGCAGTGACGTGATCTCGTGGGTCTGACGTTCCATCATACTTTGGAATGTCAGTAATTTTAAATTTCTTCGGAATTGAGAGGGGGGCAGCATTTGGCTTCCATGGTTGTTGAGAATATTTGTCTATGTCTACTCCTTTGATCACGGGCGGCACCCCAGGTATTTGTTCTATGCGTTCATTTTGCTCCTTAAGCTGTTTTTGCAAGGTTAGTACAAGATTTTATAAATCAGAATTAGCTTGATTACCTGGGTCTCCTTCTTGCATTTCACTAGGAGTTCCTCCACTTCCTGAATTAACCAATCCAGAGCGGGGGTTCTCTAGAGTGTTATTGTTATTGTTTGGAGTTGGTGTTGGCGGGGCTACATGTAACTGGTTAACAAAGGCTTGAAGAGCTTTGCTAACTTGAGAAGCAACTATTTTTTGCAACGCCTCATTCATATCTTCGACGTTGTTGAGTTGATCCTATTCATTTGCCTGAGACCCATCAGGAGTGCCTTCACGAGATCGTTGTGGGGAGCCTCGTGGAGAACCTTGTGGTGAATCTCGTGGAGAACTTCCTTGAAGTTGTTGGCTTGTCTGAATTTCTGGAAATTTGTCGTTGTTGTTCGACATGATCGATGTGAACCAAGAAAATCAAGTAGAAATAATGTTGATAATCAGATTCCCGGTAACGGAACCAATTTGTTCAACCAAAAAATGAATTTTTAGTCAAATCTGGAAAATAGAAGAATCGGGTTACTGATAATCAAAAAATAAATAAATAAATAAAGAAAAAAATTTTCAAGTACTCAGATATGAAAGCTTGTGAGTCAAAGTATATTTCAATTATGTTTCGTGTGTCTTACATTTGATCAGATATCTCCCTTTTATAGACATTTTGGAGATATACGTTTTGCACAAATTATAAAGAGGCAATGAGGCTATTATAAGTAATTAATGATATTGAATGCTACGTTACATAATCATTACATTCAATGCAAATTCTCTAACGTATTCTACATTTAATGCCTATTAAATGTCGTATCTGCACCCTTTTGTATTGTCAGATTCATTCCTTTTGATTCTCGGATATAAAGGACTTAGACAGGTACGAGCGCTGAGTTATTTGAATAACTGACCGTCCCTCTTCCTCTGCCATTTGCTCGTATCTATTGCAACTCGTGCCTCTTGGCTAGTTGTAATTTTTTGACCATTTGACCAGCCTACGTGTCTCGACACTCCTCTTTGATCCCGCATCTCTTTTATCCCGCACCTAATCTGTGATTCCTTGACCAATTGTGTCCTTTTGATAATTACACATGTCACGCTTTATAACCATTCATTTATGTACATATATTTCCCCAAATACAGGTGGTCCCTTAGCAAGATGTCTCGGACCTTCGCAAACGGTGTATGTAATGAGAGAAATACATGAGGGGCACTCTGGGAGTCACGCAGGAGGAAGATCACTGGTAAGAACCTTGATTAGAGCAGGATACTATGGCCTAAAATGAAAGAAGAAGTATAAAGTTTCGTGGCTAAATGTGATAAATACCAACGGTAACAATATGCACAGAACTACAGAATTATTACATCCAGTCATTGCACCGTGGTCATTTATGAAATGGGGAATGGATATAGTAGGACCATTACCTCAAGTGAAAGGATAGGTAAAGTTTCTGCTCGTAATTACTGATCATTTCACTAAATGGGTGGAGACAGGAGCATTTAAATAGGTGCAAGAAAAGGAAAAAGATTTTGTTTGGCGAACTATCATATGCCGATTTGGTATACCAAAGGAAATCGTATGTGACAATGGCCCTCGATTTATCGGAGCTCAAATCATAGAGTTATTTTAAGGTTAGCAAATTAAAAGGATTACATCTACACCTTATCATCCGGTGGGTAATGGGCAAGTAGAATCAACAAACAAGGTTATTATCAACAATTTAAAGAAGCGATTAGAGGAGTCAAAGGGTACCTGGCCTGAAGTGTTACCCGTAGTTTTATGGGCATATCGCACAACTGTAAAAACGAGCATAGGAGAAACACCCTTTTTATTGGTTTACGGAGCTGAGGCTTTGATTCCAGTTGAGATAGGAGAACCAAGCACACGATTCACACAAGCGACACAAGAATCTAATGATGAGGAGATGTGGGTCAATTTAGATCTACTGGAAGACAGGAGAGAATCTGCATTAATAAGAATGGCAGCACAAAAACAAGTGATAGAACGATATTACAATAGGAAAGCACGCCTCAAATTCTTCAAAATTGGGGACTTTGTGCTTAAAAAGTTTTTTCAATCTACAAAGCCAACACGGGTAAATTGAGTCCAACTTGGGAAAGACCCTATAGAGTTCGTGATATTGTAGGAAAAGGAGCATATGAATTGGAGATAATCGATGGCAAAGTGCTACCTTCATATTGGAATGCTGTTCTTTTGAAGAGATATTACTTCTAAGGAACACCCACGGTCAGGTACCACCATTTTGCGTTTAATTTTTTGAATTGTTAAAATTTTACTAACGATTTTAGATGATAGGAAAAAAGCTAGCCCATACTAAATGACGAGTCACGACCTGTAAGGCACACGAAATAACCTAAAATTCCTGGCCTAGGGTTACAATTATTCTGATAGAAATTTAAACGGGTTAAGCATTATTCATCTACAATCGTACCTTCGAGTCCCATATGTGTTTCCTTTTCAGGAAAAGGACCAAATGAGAGAACTATCAAGTGCTCGAGGCTTCATACTTCAACACTCAAACACTTGAGGGACTACATAATATACACAAGTATATATAAAGAAGGCAGAGAAGATTGAAGAAAAATCAAGCCTGAAAAAGTCAAGTGCAGAGTAATGAAAGTCACACGAAGTCACGAGCCAAGGCTAAAGAAAACATTACTGTAGTTAGGGTAAAAGCTATGTACTAAAGCAGGTTAAAAAGAAAAACCTTGCATTTATTGTTCTAAAACAGGTTATAAAGAAAAACCTCGTGTTTATTATTTTTTCTTAAAAATCTGTTACAAGGAAAAAAAGTTACGAGAAAGTTATAGATGTAATTCAAATACATGTAAGATGTTATTCAAAACTTGTCAAGGTTTAAAATAAAAACTTGTCAATGTTATTTCAAACAAACATGTGTATTCCTATTTCTTTTATCGTATGTTAACACCATTATAAAGTTGAAACGTCTTCTTCATTAAGTGTTGAAATATAAAAGGGCCCTCTTTTATAAAACTCATGTTTAAAACTATTTAGTCATGAGATTAACAGAAGCATTTTTAAAGAGCAAAAATGCAAACTATTCTATAAGCTTAAAAATAAAAGCAAGAATAGAATAAACAGAAGTCCAAAATAAAAACGTCAAAAACTTTTTAAATACTTAAGACTAAGTATGAACTTAGTCATAAAACTATGAAATTGTTTATGCAGATTTACCCATAAAAGACTTGGGGACTTGCGTTCCAAAAACCAACCCTTAAATGGAGCTAAGGGTTTTACTACAATTTTCTAAAAATAAACCCTTAGATAAAGCCAAGGGTTTCTAACACGACTTTCCAAAGAGGTACCTGCAACAAAAACAAGGAATTCAAGATAAATTTTTTACTAAGAAGATGTGAGAACAGAAGAAGATGCATCAACAACAACGGGCTCAACTTGGACAGGAGCATCAACGGTTGCAAGTTGATCTTGATTCACGACAACAGACTCAACTTGAGTAAGGGCTTCAGCAGAGATGGTTTCAACTTGGCTTGTGGCAGCAGGTTCAATTGGGCTTGAAGAAGATGTAATACCCGTATGAGCTTCAACCATGGAGCTTCAATCGCGGGAGAAGGGAAGTCCTACGGTTGCTGAGCTTGTTCTATGGTTTTATTGACCTTAGCTAATTCAGCCTCCAGGTCAAAATTTTCTTGCCCAACTTCAAGAAGGGTATCACGACGGGAATTCAAAAAAGCCCAACTCACCTCAACATCAAATTTTTCCTCAAGGATCTGATAATCCTTTTCCCAAGCAGCAACCTCATTCTTAAGCTCTTCATTTTCGGCCAAGGCGGAATTACAAGAAGCTTGAAGGGAAGCATAAGAGCTCTCTAAAGCACGTACCTTATCAACAGAGACTCGAAGGTCATCTTGTGCTTGAGTTAATTTTTGCACAAGTTCTCCAGCGTAAACTTCTTTTTGAGCCAACAGAGCCTTTAATGCCCTATTCTCCTTGCTAGCCTTGGGTAGTTGTTCTAAAAAGGAAGATTAAAGGCGTTCTTTTTCCTTCTCATCTTGGCTCGAGGAAGCCTTGATAACTGCTAGCTCCGAAGTTAACGCTCGTACTTACTGTTCTAAGGTACTTCTACTCTCTTGTAAATCCTCCATGTCAATTTGAGCACTGTCAAATTGTTCCTTCCAGTTATTTGCCTCCAATTGAGAATCACGAGCAGCCTTCTCCACATCATGAGCAGCCTTCTCCAAATCACTTGCTACCTTATCCAAGAGGGAGATTCTATTCATCAACTCAGTGGTAATAAGATTGGCCTAAAAAAGGGGAAGTAAGAATCCCAGAGTCAAATTTTTTTACAAAATAGAGAAAAGAAGGAAAGAAAATTACTTCAAAGTGCCATGCACTATATCATTCATATGAGTCAGGCTGCTATGGCTTTCAAGCTTTGTTTGCTTTCTCAAGTGGGCCAATCAAAGGCTCGAGCCAAATATCAGCTTGACCAGACTTTCTCAAAAGGCTACTATTGGCAGGAACTTCAATGGTTACGCTCCTCATATTAGTACTTCTTCTTGAAGAACCCACATCCATACGATGAATGATAGGTGGGGGAATTGTCAAAGGAGGAGCAGTAGAAGGAGTAAAAACAGTGGAGGAAGGGACAGAAACGGTTGGTGCAGGTAAGGAAGCAATTACAGGTACCGGAGATGAAAAAGAAGATAAGGGAAGTTCATCTAGAACAGGTCCTAAATTTCCACTACCAAAACCACTATTAAAAAGTTGGTCAATAGACACACGAGTGTCGTGAGGAGAGATGTCATCATCAGGAATGATAATTGCAGCAACAACGGGCTCGGTAAGAGACACATGAGGAGAGACTTCAGCCTCGTCATCAGAGATGATACGTCTCCTGCCTCGTGGTCTCGTCACCAGGGAGCCTTCATCTTCTTCCTCTGAGTCTTCTTCTTCAGTAGCTTTTCTTTTGGAAGAAGAACCCAAGATTATTTCTTAGGCCGAAGAGGTACGAGTACCCCAAGAGTCATGAGAAGCCATGATTGCCTCAGCAGTGACTCCTCGAATAGCAAATCCTGATAAAAAGAAGGATAAAAGTTAGAACAGTAAAAGAAAATATTAATATACGTACAAGATAAAATAAAAACTCTTACCATGAGTCTTTAATTTCCAACCGTGACGGCTGGAAAGGTTTTTCCATGACCTATCCTCCGTTGGAGCGGTCCTCAAAAATTTTTCTACCTAACCATGGAAGTTAGGAAAAGTCCCCACAACACCTATGGTTGCTGAGAAAAGAAAACAAGCGACATTAGAAAAGTTAAGAAGCTTGAAAGAAAAAGGCACGAGAAAGATATAATACTTATGTGCAAAGTTCCACTTTTCAGGGAAGGGAACGTTCTCTTCACCCACTAAACAAGAAGTAGGGGCAGCACAAACCGAGCATACCAGCCACGGTCTTTATCATCCTCGGGGCTCACTAAAACCTCTTGCTCCTGGCTGCTAGGGTAAAAATGCCATTGCGGAAAAGCCTAGGGGAGTAGAGGTGAATTAGGTGGGGGAAAGTAAAGCCAACATCTGCCATGTTAGCAAGGTGCCTCACACAGGCGACAACCCTCCAGACAATTGGACCAATTTGACCCAGACAAACATTGAAAAAATGGCAAAAATCTAGAATAACCGGGTCAATGTCTGGTTTAAACCCTAGGGTGAAAGGGTATGTATAAACAAAGGAAAATCCAATCATATAGGAAGTGATCCACTGATTTGGATTAGGAATGATAATTAGAAAATCCCTACTCCAGTGACAGTCCTTGCGGATTATAGGAGCTAAGATTTCTGTAATCCGAGTAGGGAAAATATCGGCACGATCTAAAGTGTTTACTAGGTTCCTTAGAGATTCCCTATCATGATGAAAAGATAGTTTAGTAGGGACTATCTCTTCTCTTCCACTAGAGGATCACGTAAGGGTTCAGTGGGTTCTTTATTTCTAGAAGAAGCCCTCTGAGAAAGGGAACCTCTAGTTCTGGAAGAAGGACCAGAACTAGGAGAAGGTGTGGATATGCTACCACCACGAGTAGACCCCAAGCTATGGAGTCTACCCCCTCTTCTATTCCTAATGGGAGCATTGGGGAAGTTATCTAAAATGAGGGTTCTCCTAGGGTTAGGGTTTGGTGAAACCATGACGAAGAAGATTGAAGTGAAGTAGAAGAGAATAAGAGATTTGAAGAATTAAAGTGTTTGATACGCTTTATGTGGTAAAAGACAAGTAAAGAAGTTATATTTATACTGATGGGTAACCGACAAAAGGAAAAAGTACAATGATGAAAGAGCCATAACAATGATAACTGACACTTCGTGAATAGGGAAGCCAAAAAGAAAGCCTAAGAAAGTGCTGCAAAACTATAGAACCAATAAGAGGATGACACGTGCCTAACGCATTAAATGTAAGTGACAATTGAAGCGTTAATTCTGTCGGAGCATTAATGGTGACAAAAATTCTCTTTTAATGAAATCCACTTCCCAAATATTCAAACTGATGAATAAATGGAAAATGGGGGAACTATTTGTATTGGAGGAAAATTATATTTATATATAATGGTGACATATCAAGACACGTGGATTGGTCAAATGGTCAATGAATCACAATTAGTCACAAGTCAGGAGTTACAACAGATACGAGAAAAGAAGGAGGAAGAGGCACAGGACATCAGATAAGTAACACGGTGCTCGTACCTATTTAAGTCATTTATATCCGGGAATCAGGAGGAATGAATCTGACTATAGAAAAGAGTGCAAATACGGCATTTAATGGGCATTAAATGATGAATACATTAGAGAATATATTTTCAAAGTAATGATTGTGTAACGTAGCATTCAATATCTTTAATTACTCATAATAGCCTCATTATGATTCAAACAAAACATATATTCTCAAAGGGACCTATAAAAAGGAGATATATGATCAGTTGTAGGGACACGAAACGCTATTGAAATAGATATTGGTATTATTTGCTTTTCTTGATTATCATCTTACTACCCAAAATTATTTTTTTTTATTCATTTTCTTGATTATCAGTAACCCGAGTTCTTCTAAATTCTAGCTTTGACTACAGTTCCATTTTTTGGTTAAACACATGGATCTCAGAGAAATACGTAAGTTGAAAAAAGTTTACTTCATGATATTACTCAAAGGCATAATGGTCTTATGACATTCCAAGAAATTTTATTGACGTACTTCTCATGCATTGCATTCATTTACATGTATATTGACCCATGACTAGATGGTGTTATATACACGTATATATGTATATTATATGTATATGGGATATGGAAAAAAGATTACGACGTTATATACGCACCACCGCTTGATCAGCTAGTATATGTTGATGATTTTGCCCACAGTGGCCGAGATGGTATGATGGGATGCCATCAGAGGCTTGATGATGTTATGAACTCATGTACCTATGCACAATATGACATTCATATGCATAGGCATGACGCTATAAGTATTTCATGATTTACAGAGTTATCCAGACTTACATGTTGAGTCTTTTAATGCATGTTTCTCTCATGTATATTATTTACTGATTTTCGTTCTTTATATATACTCGGTACATTATTTGTATTGATGTCCCTTTTTTCTGGGGACGCTGCGTTTTATGCCCGCAAGTTCCGATAGACAGGTTGAGAGTCCTCCAAGTAGGCTATCAGCTCAGCGGAAGGTGTTGGTGTGCTCCATTTGCTCTGGGATTGCTTATTTGGTCAGAATAATTAGGACATGTATTGATTGGTATGTCGAGTCCCAGTCCGACCTTTGTGATATTTATGTACTCTTAGAGGCTTGTAGACAGATGTCATGTATACAGATACTCGTATGGCCTTGTCGTCCTATGATTTGAGTTTACAATGATCATGTTGGCCTTATAGACCCGTATATCACGTATGTAAGTTTTATATCAGGCTAGGTCTTTCTATGTCGAGTATTTACCCATGTTTTATTCTACCTATGTGACGACAGCCTCTCTGGCTCATTTACCCATGATAGTATGTTACGAAAAATACGTTACATAGATACTCAGTTGAGTAAGATACCGGGTGTCCATTGCAGCCCATCGGTTTGGGTCGTGACAGAGATAATCCAAAATATTACCTTTCCATAAGGATACGACTTGTTGTTTATTCCACCTTTTTCTCGCATCATATCCGAGTATACCTCATGTATTTCAATATCAATTTGGCTTACATCGTTGTCAGATAAGAGAATCATTCACCTCATTCAACATTGGGTGAATCATTCTCTCTATTTACACTTATTGCCATTTAATATAGTTATTGCTCATTATTGTTCCTCCATTCATTCTTGACAACATCTATTACAAGAATTTGGAATTTTAGTGGCAACATATAGTAGCGACCCTACAGGTTGCTACAATATTTATAGTATTAGCAACGTCATTAAAGGTCGCTACAGAAGGTGAATATTTAGCAGCGACTTTTCTGAGGTTTCCTCTTATGTGGCTGGAATTTTTGGTCCTGCTAAGAATAAAATTTTGGCTCCAAATTATTTGTGGTGACTTTTAACCTATTGCTGCTAAAATTATTTTGTAGCGACTAGGTCACTACTACACCATAGAAATTTTAATTTAAGATAACAACAAAAAATTTAAAAGCCCATTCGTTCTAATTAAAAGATATGAAGCCTTTCAGACACACAAACATGCCTCTCTCTAGAAAAACCTTTCTCTGCAATTTTTGGCCAGGGCGTTAGGGTACATTCTTATATTTCTCAGCGGCCCTTGTTATTGAGTATGATTAGAAGATTCACCATGCAAAAAAAATTGGTGAAATCGGGCAAGAGAAGGTTTTCCACTGCTTTCTTGACTTTGCATAGTATCCACTTGCAAAAAGACAAATTGAGAAAGATGGTCACTTCATAGGAATGGAGCAAGAGTAAATTTGCAAAGGAAAGTGCGGGAAAGAGGTTGCACGCATTATTCTTTCTTATTCTTTCTAGAAGAATGTCCTTCGTGCTCTTAAAATTGGTGGCACTTTGGTTAAAGTACTCCGTTTGGTGGATGGGGAGCAAAAACCACCAATGGGCTACCTCTATGAAGCTATGGACAGGGGAAAAAAAGGATATTCAAGCATCATTCAGTGATGAGCAGAAATATGCAAAGGTCTTTCAGATCATTGATGCAAGCTAGAATGAGCAACTTCATAGACCTTTGCATGCAGCTGGACTTATTCTGAACCCATCACTCTTTTATGATCAGCATGAGAATAATTTGTTGGCTAAAGAAGTGTGGACATGATTCCATCAGGTTGTTATCAAGTTGACCCCAGATGTAGACTTGCAAGAAAAGATAGTAGATCAGCTTGCTACGTACAAGGCAGCTGAAGGACTTTTTAAGCTCCGAATTGCTATTAAACAAAGAAAGACGAAGTCACCAGGTGACCAAGTGTTTCTATATTTTGTAGCTCTAACTTCAATGTATTTTTTACACTTATTAACTCTTGAATACTTTTTTTGACTTCTATAGTTGAGTGGTGGGACCAATATGATGTAGAGACTCCCGAGTCTTTCGCCATCAAAGTTCTAAGCTTAACTTATAGCTCATCCGGATGTGAAAGGAACTGGAGTGTTTTTGAACATGCGAGAAATAAAAAGAATTATTTCGTGTTTGAGATAAAGTAAATTATATCTCAATTGTTCAAACTCCTGCTAATTAGTTGACACATCTTTTTTGCAGATTAATACAAAGAAGAGGAATCGACTAACCTTGAAGCGCCTCCATAATCTAGTGTTCATAAAATACAAAAGAGCATTGAGGCGTCGCTACAACCACCGCAATATAATTGATCCAATTCTTTTGGATAATATTGATGAGGCTAATGAGTGGCTAACCGGAGTCCCCAAAAATTGTGAAGATGAAGATGTATTTAAAGGCGACTCCAATTTCACTTGGGGTGATGTTGCAGTTGGTAGTGGAGTTGTGGAGAATCCTTATGGTTTAAGGAGATATACTCCAAGTTCAGGCTCTATTAGGAAGGGAAAAAGTGTGGCTATTACAAGTCGATCCCTATCCCTAATTGATAAAGATAAAAGTGATCATGAAGAGGAGGGGGAAGAAGAAGATGACGAGCAATATGAAGATAATAGAGGAATTCAAGGTTTTGACAATCTTGAAGAAGAAAAAGAGTAGAAGAATAAGATGTTGATTCTAGTAATTTAGTAGCTTTGATTTTGCTTGTCCTATGGTTTGTGGATGGTTTGTAGATGATTTGGTGGTACCTATTACATACTTTTAAGTATTTAAATTGAAGTTTTTGATTATTTATAATTTTACATTATTTTTTTAAGAATTGCGCTTCACTTTAATAAAGTATGCGCTTAGCTTTTGAAGCGAGGCGAGACCTTATCGCTTTTTTGCGCTTCACGCTCTCAAAAACACTGGGTACTGGCACCCAACCCCTCGGAGAGGAGTTGGAGAAAAGGGATCAGGAGCAGATGCAGTTCATTCACCGGTGTAGTGAGCTCGAGGAGCTGCTTCGTGCCAAGGACGAAGAAGATGAGTTGGGAAAGTGGGTCGCCACAGAATGTGAACATCTTCAAGCGAAGGTGCAGTCATTGTAAGCCGAACTTGATCAGAACGCTGCCATAGTTGAAGCTTTGAATGTGGAGTGGATGGGGAAGTTAGTCAAGCTAGAGAGAAAAGTAGTCGTGTTGGAGAATGCCGAGAATGCTTGGGCATTGGCTTTGGTAAGAGAGGACACTATCTGTGTCCTCCAATCTAAGTAGGAATCCGAGAGAGCCATATCCATGCTGAGGGAGGCATGGCTCGAGGAGCGCATTGGCGAGATTGATCAGGAGGCTTCGAGCCTAGGGGACCGGTTCGTGGTGCTCGAGGCTGAGAGAGCGCAGTTGTTGGCTGAAGTTGAATCCGCCTCTATTGTCGTTCCTCGCCACTTGCAGGACTTTGGGTCCATGCTGAGGCCCAACGAGACATATACAAGGGTTTGTGGGAGGCGGCCAATTTTTCTGCTATGACCCTATGACACCGGCGGTTGGCGAAGATGCTGACCCTTAGGATGAATTTCCTGAAGACGATGATGGGGAGGACGGCGGTGATGACACCGAGTGACAGGTTGCTGCAGCTTTTACAACAATCGTTTCTTTTTTTGTTCATTTTCGTTTCTCTTTTTTTGAGGGCTAGTTTTGACCTTTTGTAAGGTGCGGTTGTCGTGTACGTATATGTAAATAAAACAGTTGCTTCATCATTGTATATCTGTTGATTTCCTTTCCCTTCCCTTGCTTGTTATATCTTTTTGTTTTGGCGTAGACATTCGGATTTTTTTTTTGTGATGAGTCGCTGATTTTTTGATCAGGGAGTTCGACCTTGACCGGATCAAATAGTTTCTCGTCGCATGAGCCCGAATGAAGTTTCTTCAGTTCTTCACATCCGCTGATTTGTCACTTTGGGCAAGTCATCCTTGATTCAAACGGGGTTAAACTCGGGTCCGCCCTTTTGGATAAAGTCAGTAAAGCTGTTGAGGCCCTTGTTAACCAATTACCTGTTGCGGCACCAGCGCCTACTCTAAATAACAACACTTTGGAAAACCCTCGTTCTGGGTTTGTTAACTCAGGCGGTGGTGGAACTCCAAACGAATCACAGGAGAGAGAACCAGGTAATGTATTTAATTCCGATTTACAAAATTTAGTACTAATCCTACAGAAATAGCTCAAGGAGCAAAGTGAGCGCATAGAGCAGATACCCGGGGTGCCACCCATAAACAAGGGGGTAGATATGGATCGATATTCACAACAACCCTGGAAGCCAAGTGCTACTCCAATTCCAATTCCGAAAAAGTTCAAAATGCCTAATATTCCAAAATATGATGGAACAACAGACCCACGAGATCACAAGACTGCATTCACAATGGGCGTAAAAGGCGATGATTTGACTAAGCAGGAGATTGAATCAGTATTAGTCAAAAAATTTGGTGAAACACTCACCAAAGAAGCGCTAACATGGTATTCTCTCTTACCCAAAAATTCTATAAACTTTTTTGCTGAGCTTGCAGATTCTTTCATCAAAGCACACTCGGGAGCTCAAAAAGTAGAGAAAAGAATGGAAGATATTTTCAAAATCAAACAAGGGGACTCAGAACTGCTTAGAGAATTCGTGGACAGATTTCAACGTGAAAGAATGACATTGCCACGTGTACCTGACAACTAGGCAGCCATAGCTTTCACGAGTAATTTGAATGAAAAAAGCTCGAAAGCTACAAGGAAACTCAAGGAAAGCCTTCGAGAATTCCCAGCTACGATGTGGAATGATGTTTATAACAGGTACAACACGAAGCTGAGGATTGAGGAGGACACTGTTCTACGATTTCAAAAAGAAGAAAAGGTAAGTTCGAGACGTGCGAAGACCGAAAAAAGATCCGATAAAAATAGGTACGATCCTTACATGGAACCTGCGCGAAGAGACTCACGGTCTAAACATAACAATCAGAGGTATGATCATAGATTGAGAAATAAAGAGTCAGGTTCATCTTCAAGATTTGGGAACGACCGAAGCACGCGTGAGCCACGAGACGATGATAGAAGTCTGAAGGCAAGGTTTGGCGGTTATAATTTCAATGTGAGAACTTCTGAACTCATGGGAGATAAGGTACGGTGGGCAAAGGAGATGCGATCAAATCCAAACAGATGACATCCTGATCATTGATGCAAATTTCATAACGATCACGGGCATAAAACAGCAGATTGCAGGTTTCTGCAGGGTGAAGTTGATCATTTGCTAAAATAGGGGTATCTCACTGAGTTATTCAGTAAAAAAGGTAAACAAGCATACATGAAGAACAGGCAGGAGCCTCCAAAACCACCTTCACCCAAAAGAACTGTCAATGTTATAAGTAGGGGTAAAGATATCAATGGCGTATCATATACTGCAGCTAATAAGATTTCCAAGGTAACAATTACTCACAGGAAGCGGTTGCGACATGTATTGGAAGAAGAAAATATTACATTCGATGATGTAGATGTCGAGGGACTCTTAACTCCACATAAAGACGCTCTAGTAATATGTTTACTTGTACATGATACTAACGTGAAACGAGTTTTGATTGATCCAGGTAGTTCTGTGAACATTATTTTGATACGAGTATTACGCGAGATGCAAGCAGAAGATAAATTGGTTCCAAAAGCGCATACTTTGTCAGGATTTGACAACTCTAGTGTTGTAACGAAAGGGGAAGTGATACTTACTACAATCGCAGAAAGCGTTGTCAAAGATACCAAATTTCAAGTCATAGATATGGAAATGGCTTACAACATGATTCTTGGGAGGCCATGGATTTATGACATGGATGCTGTTCCATCAACCTTGCATCAAGTCATTAAATTTCCATCGCCATGGGGAATATGTCAAATCAAAGGCGATCAACAAACATCCAGGAGCATTAACTCCGTGGCAGATTCAAGTGTTAAGGGTGAAGAAAAATAGCAATTACAGAATTCAGTTGAGGATAACATGGTGTCAACCTCAACTGAACAGGGACAAACAGATGTGGATTCACGACCTGATACCATTCAAGAACCAGAAGAAAACGAAAACATCAAAAAACGATAGAAGAGCTGGAAGTTGTGGTTTTATTTATACACTAGCCAGAGGGAAAAATGTATATAGGAGCCAATCTTAGCCCGGAGGAGAAACGTAAGTTGTTTGAATTTTTAAAAGCTAACGCATATTATTTTTCTTGGTCCCATTCTGACATGGCAAGGATACCACCAGAGGTGATGACTCATAAACTAAATGAAGATCCATCATATCCTCCAATCAAGCAAAAGAAAAGATAGCAAGGAACTTTCAAGAATCAGGTGATTCAAGAAGATGTCCAAAAATTGCTAAAAATTGGTGTTATTCGTGAGGTAAAGTATCCTAACTGGTTAGCTAACACTGTTGTAGTTCCAAAGAAGAACGGTAAGTGGTGAGTTTGCGTAGATTACATAGATCTTAATAAAGCTTGCCCTAAAAATTCTTTTCCACTATCGCACATAGATCAATTGATTGATGCAACTGCAGGTCATGAACTATTAAGTTTTTTAGATGCATATTCAGGATATAATCAGATTAAAATGGATCCAGGAGATGAAGAAAAAACTTCCTTCTTAACAGACAGGGGGACTTACTGTTATAAAGTAATTCCCTTTGATATAAAGAATGCAGGTGCAACGTATGAGAGGTTAGTTACCCAAATGTTTCAAGAACATTTAGGTAAGACTATGGAGGTAGACATAGATGATATGCTCGTTAAAACTCAGCATTCAGGAGATCATATATCGTATTTGTCTGCCACGTTTAAAATTTTGTGAAAGTATAATATGAAGTTAAATCTTGAAAAATGTACATTTGGTGTGGCATCAGGTAAATGCTTAGGTTTCTTGTTTCTAACCGTAGTATTGAAGTAAATCCTACATAGATTAAGTCTATTGAAGAAATCCCTGATATACTTTCAAAAAAGAAAGAAGTTCAAAGATTAACAGGGAGAATTATAGCCTTAGGAAGATTCATTTCTAAATTATCAGAGAAATGTTTTAAATTCTTCTCAGCCCTTAAGAAGCATGACCATTTTGAATGGAATGAAGAGTGTTAACAAGCACTCAGGAATTTGAAAACATACTTATCAAATCCACCTTTGCTAGCCAAACCAAAGGCTGGGAGAAACTTCTCATTTACCTTGTTGTTTCAGAAGTTGCGGTATGCGCTGTTTTGGTTCGAGAAGAACATGGTAAACAATCCCCTATCTATTATGTTAGTAAGTATTTGTTAGATGCAGAGATGCGGTATCCTCAGTTAGAAAAACTTGCACTTGCATTAACCATGGCATCTAGGAAGTTAAGACCTTACTTTCAATGTCATCCTATTGTTGTAGTGACTGCATATCCTTTACTTAATATATTGCATAAGCATGAATTATCAGGCAGGTTGGCTAAATGGGCCATAGGGTCAAGTGAATATGAAATCACTTACCAACCTAGAACAACAATAAAATCACAAGTATTAGCCGATTTCGTGGCTGATTTTAGCTAGGGGATGCAATTAGAAGCAGAAAAAGAACTGCAAGTTTTAAATGGTGCTAACCCGGGAACTTAGACTTTATTCACTAATGGCTCATCTAACATAAAAGGTGCAGGTTTAGGGTTGTCTTGGCACCACCTACGGGTGAAATAATTAGACAAGCTATTAAATGTCATTCCATAACTAACAATGAAGTGGAGTACGAAGCTGTGATTGCAGGTCTAGAATTGGCACGAGAACTTGGTATAAATTATATTATAATCAAGTGCAATTCACAACTCATGGTCAATCAAATGCTGGGGACTTACACAGCTAGGGAAGCAAGGATGCAGCAGTACTTAGAAAAGGTACGGGAATTGATAAAGCAATTTCAAACCTGGAAAGTCATACAAGTACCAAGGGATGAAAATGTTGAAGCAGACGCCTTAGCTAATCTTGCATATGCGGATGATGTGGCAAGTGATGCAAACGCCTCAGTTATACATTTATTTCACTCAGTTCTCGATCTTGATAAGAATGAGGTAAACCTTAATAATTTTTAGGGATTGGAGGAACGAGATTATTGCTTTTTTGCAGTATGGTACCGTTTCTGATGATAAGATAAAAGCCTATGCGCTGCAAAAAAAGGCCGCTCGGTACTGCCTAAAGCAAGGTAATTTATATCGAAAAATATTCGGTGGTCCCTTAGCAAGATGTCTCGGACCTTAGCAAACAGAGTATATAATGAGAGAAATACATAAGGGGCACTGTCGGAATCACGCAGGAGGAAGGTCACTGGTAAGAACCTTGATTAGAGTAGGATACTATTGGCCTAAAATGGAAGAAGAAGCAGAAAGTTTCGTGGCTAAATGTGATAAATGCCAAAGGTACGGTAACAATATGCACAGACCTGTAGAATTATTACATCCAGTCATTGCACCGTGGTCATTTATGAAATGGGGAATGGATATAGTAGGACCATTACCTCAAGCGAAAGGACAGGTAAAGTTTCTGCTCGTACTTACTGATTATTTCACTAAATGGGTGGAGACAGGAGCATTTAAATAGGTGCAAGAAAAGGAAAAAGATTTTGTTTGGCGAAATATCATATGCCAATTTGGTGTACCAAAGGAAATCGTATGTGACAATGGCCCTCAATTTATCGGAGCTCAAATCATAGAGTTTTTTTAGAGTTGGAAAATTAAAAGGATTACATCTACACCTTATCATCCGGTGGGTGATGGGCAAGTAGAATCAACAAACAAGTTTATTATCAACAATTAAAATAAGCGATTAGAGGAGTCAAAGGGTAACTGGCCTGAAGTGTTATCCGGAGTTTTATGGGCATATCTCACAACTGCAAAAACAAGCACAGGAGAAACACCCTTTTTATTGGTTTACGGAGCTGAGGCTTTGATTCCAGTTGAGATAGGAGAACCAAGCACACAATTCACACAAGCGACACAAGAATCTAATGATGAGGAGATGCGGGTCAATTTAGATCTACTGGAAGGCAGGAGAGACGCTGCATTAATAAGAATGGCAGCACAAAAACAAGTGATAGAACAATAAAAGGAAAGCATGCCTCGGATTCTTCAAAATTGGGGACTTCGTGCTTAAAAAAAATTTCAATCTACAAAGGCAACCAACACGGGTAAATTGAGTCCAACTTGGGAAGGACCCTATAGAGTTCGTGATATTGCACAAAAGGGAGCATATGAATTGGAGACAATGGATAGCAAAGTACTACCTTCACATTGGAATGTTGTTCATTTGAAGAGATATTACTTCTAAGGAATACCCACAGTCAAGTATCACCATTTTGCGTTTAATTTTTTTAAATTGTTAAAATTTTACTAACAATTTTTTATGATAGGCAAAAAGCTAGCCAGTACTAAATGATGAGTCACGACCTGTAAGGCACACGAAATAACCTAAAATTCCTGGCCTAGGGTTATAATTATTCTGATAGAAATTTAAACGGGTTAAACAGTCTTCATCTACAATCGTACCTCCGAGTCCCATATGTGTTTCCTTTTCAGGAAAAGGACCAAATGAGAGAAACTATCAAGTGCTCAAGGCTTCATACTTCAACACTCAAACACTTGAGGGACTACATAATATACACAAGTATATATAAAGAAGGTAGAGAAGATTGAAGAAAAATCAAGCCTGGAAAAGTCAAGTGCGGAGTAATGAAAGTCAAACGAAGTCACGAGCCAAGGCTAAAGAAAACAATACTGTAGTTAGGGTAGAAGCTATGTACTAAAGCAGGTTATAAAGAAAAACCTTGCATTTATTGTTATAAAATGGGTTATAAAGAAAAACATCGTGTTTATTAGTTTTTCTTAAAAATCTGTTACAAGGAAAAACAGTTATGAGAAAGTTATAGATGTAATTCAAATACATGTAAGATGTTATTCAAAACCTGTCAAGGTTTCAAATAAAAACTTGTCAATGTTATTTCAAACAAACATGTGTATTCCTATTTCTTTTATCGTATGTTAACACCATTATGAAGTTGAGACGTCTTCTTCATTAAGTGTCGAAATATAAAAGGGCCCTCTTTTATAAAACTCATGTTTAAAACTATTTAGTCATAAGATTAACAGAAGCATTTTTAAAGAGCAAAAATGCGGACTATTCTATAAGTCCTTAAAAATAAAGGCAAGAATAGAATAAACAGAAGTCCAAGATAAAAACGTCAAAAACTTCTTAAATACTTAAGACTAAGTATGAACTTAGTCATAAAACTATAAAATTGTTTATACAGATTGCCCCATGAAAGACTTGGTGACTTGGCATTCCAAAAACCAACCCTTAAATGGAGCTAAGGGTTTTACTATAATTTTTAAAAAATAAACCCTTAAATGAAGCCAAGGGTTTCTAACATGACTTTCCAAAGAGGTAACTGCAACAAAAACAAGGAATTCAAGATAAATTTTTTACTAAGAAGATGTGGGAACAGAAGAAGATGCATCAACAACAATGGGCTCAACTTGGACAGGAGCACCAACGGTTACAAGTTGATCTTGATTCACGGCAACAGACTCAACTTGAGTAAGGGCTTCAGCAGAGATGGTTTCAACTTGGCTCCTGGCAGCAAGTTCAATTGGGCTTGAAGAAGATGCAATACCCGTATGAAATTCAACCATGGAGCTTCAATCGCGAGAGAAGGGAAGTCCTGCGGTTGTTGAGCTTGTTCTATGGTTTCATTGACCTTAGCTAATTCAGCCTCCATGTCAAAATTTTCTTTCCCAACTTCAAGTAGGGTATCACGACGGGAATTCAAAAAAGCCCAACTCACCTCAACATCAAATTTTTCCTCAAGGATCTCATAATCCTTTTCCCAAGCAGCAACCTCATTCTTATGCTCTTCATTTTCGGCCAAGGAGGAATTACAAGAAGCTTGAAGAGAAGCATGAGATCTCTCTAAAGCACGTACCTTATCAACATAGACTCGAAGGTCCTCTTGTTCTTGAGTTAAGTTTTGCACAAGTTCTCCAGCGTAAACTTCTTTTTTAGCCAACAGAGCCTTTAATGCCTTATTCTCCTCGCTAGCCTTGGATAGTTGTTTTGAAAAGGAGGATTAAAGGCATTCTTTTCCCTTCTTAGCTTGGCTCGAGGAAGCCTTTATAATCGCTAGCTCCGAAGTTAACGCTCGTACTTGCTGTTCTAAGGTACTTCTACTCTCTTGTAAATCCTCCATGTCAATTTGAGCACTGTAAAACTGTTCCTTCCAGTTGTTTGCCTCCAACTGAGAATCACGAGCAGCCTTCTCCAAATCACGTGATACCTTCTCTAAGAGGGAGATTCTGTTCATCAACTCAGTGCCAATAAGATTGGCCTAAAAAAGGGGCAAATGAGAATCCCAAAGTCAAAAAATTTTACAAAATGGAGAAGAGAAGGAAAGAAAATACCTTCAAAGTGGCATGCACTATGTCATTCATAAGAGTTAGGCTGCTATGGCTTTCAAGCTTTGCTTTCTTAATTGGGCCAACCAAAGGCTCGAGCCAAATATAAGCTTGACCAGACTTTCTTAAAAGGCTGTTGTTGGAAGGAACTTCAATGGTTACGCTCCTCATATTAGTACTTCTACTTGAATAACCCACATATGTATGATGAACGATAGGTGGGGGAATTGTTAAAGGAGGAGTGGTGGAAGGAGTAAAAACAGTGGAGGAAGGAACAGAAACGGTTGGTAAAGGTTAGGAAGCAATTACAGGTACAGGAGATCAAAAAAAAGATAAGGGAAGTTCATCTAGAACAGGTCCTAAATTTCCACTACCAAAACCACTATCAAAAAGTTGGTCAATAGACTCACGAGTGTCGTGAGGAGAGATGTCATCATCAGGAATGATAACTGGAGCAACAACAAGCTCGGTAAGAGATAGATAAGGGGAAACTTCAGCCTCATCATCGGAGATGATACGTCTCCTGGCTTGTTGTCTCGTCACCAGGGAGCCTTCATCTTCTTCCTCTGAGTCTACTTCTTCAGTAGCTTTTCTTTTGGAAGAAGAACCCAAGACTATTTCTTGGGCCGAAGATGTACGAGTATTCAAAGAGTCACGAGAAGCCATGATTGCCTCAGTAGTTACTCCTCGAATAGCAAATCCTGATAAAAAGAAGTATAAAAGTTAGAACAATAAAAGAAAATATTTATATACGTACAAGATAAAATAGAAACTCTTACCATGAGTCTTTACTTTCCAACCGTGACGGCTGGAAAGGTTTTTCCATGACCTACCCTCCATTGGAGCGGTCCTCAATAATTTTTCTATCCAACCACGAAAGTTGGGCATAGTCTCCACAAAACCCATGGTTGCTGAGAAAAGAAAAGAAGCGACATTAGAAAAGTTAAGAAGCTTGAAAGAAAAAGGCACGAGAAAGATATAATACTTATGTGCAAAGTTCTACTTCTCAGGAAAGGGAACGTTCTCTTCACCCACTAAACCAGCAGTAGGGTCAGCAACAAACCGAGCATACCATCCATGGTCTTTGTCATCCTTGGGGCTTACTAAAACCTCTTGCTCCTAGCTGCTAGGGTAAAAATGCCATTGCGGAAAAGCCTAGGGGAGTAGAGGTGAATTAGGTGGGTGAAAGTAAAGCCAACATCTACCATGTTAGAAAGGTGCCTTAAGTAGGTGACATCCCTCTAGACAATTGGACCAATTTGACCCAGACAAACGTTGAAAAATAGCAAAAATCTAGAATGACCGGGTCAATGGCTGGTTTAAACCCTAGGGTGAAAGGGTATGCATAAACAAAGGAAATCCAATCATATAGGAAGTGATCCTCTGATTTGGATTAGGAATAATAATTGGAAAATCACTACTCCAGTGACAGTGCTTACGGACTATAGGAGCTAAGATTTCTGTAATCTGAGTCGGGAAATATCGGCACGATCTAAAGTGTTAACTTGGTTCCTCGGAGATTCCCTATCATGATGAAAAGATAGTTCAGTAGGGACTATCTCTTCCACTAGAGGCTCACGTAAGGGTTCATTGGGTTTTTTATTTCTAGAAGTAGCCTCTGAGAAAGGGAACCTCTAGTTCTGGAAGAAGGACCAGAACTAGGAGAAGGTGTGGATATGCTACCACCACGAGCAAACCGCAAGCTACGGAGTCTACCCCCTCTTCTATGCCTAACGGGAGCATTGGGGAAGTTATCTAAAATGAGGGTTCGCCTAGGGTTAGGGTTTGGTGAAGCCATGACGAAGAAGATTGAAGTGAAGTAGAAGAGAATAAGAGATTTGAAGAATTAAAGTGTTTGATACGCTTTATATGGTAAAAGATAAGTAAAGAAGTTATATTTATACAGATGGGTAATCAGCAAAAGGAAAAAGTACAATGATAAAAAGAGTCATAATAATGATAACTGACAGTTCGTGAACAGGGAAGCCGAAAAGAAAGCCTAAGAAAGTACTGCAAAACTGTAGAACCAATAAGAGGGACACGTGTCTAATGCATTAAATGTAAGTGACAATTGAAGCGTCAATTCTGTTAGAGCATTAATGGTGACAAAAACTCTCTTTTAATGAAATCCATTTCCCAAATATTCAAACTGATGAATAAATGGAAAATGGGGGGACTGTCTGTATTGGGGGAAAATTGTGACGACCCGGCCCGTCGTCACGAGAGTTACCGCCCCATTTCCCCCTTATTGTGTTGTTTCATGTTCTATATCATTATTAGAGTCTATCGGGTGAATTTGGACTGATTCTGGTTGAAAATTAGGCATATAGCCTCTTAGAAGGGAGTTTGTTTCAGAAAAGTCAACCTGAAGTTGACTATGTGGTTAGAGGGCTCGGATGTGAATTCCGGTGGTTAGGCTAGCTTTGGGAGATGATTTGTGACTTAGGGGAGCGATCGGAATTGAATTTGGAGGTCCGGTGTAGAAATAGGCTTGAATTGGCGAAGTTGGAATTTTGGCGGAATCCGGTTGATAGGTGAGATTTTGATCCGGGAGTCGGAATGGAATTCCGACAGTTGCAGTAGCTTCGTTAGGTGATTTTGGATATGTCTGCAAATTTTCAGGTCATTCGGACATCGTTTGATCGGGTGTTTGATGGAATGTAAGTTTCGGAAGTTATAGTTGAAACTTAGGCTTGAATCCGTCATGATTTGATGATTTTCGTGTTTAAGGATGTGTTT